>CM019167.2:85609828-85717199 GCA_009739505.2 Apolygus lucorum
TAAGTTCCCAATACGTTTCATCATCGATTACCCACTACGCATCATTGGATCATCTATACAATCATGGTGGGGATACGAGGAGGCTGTCCGCCACACCCACTTCCCACACAAATGTTTCAACCACTTTTCTTCATTTTGCTGGAAATCAACCTTTTTATGAAGCTATATTTTTCCCCCTATAGCGATTGAATTGTTAGAATGGATAATTATCGTGCTTGACATACCCAATCGCAATGTATTTAGGGTACTATGTCATCTCAGACAAAACACAATATGAATGAAGGGTGAGTTTGTGATTCAAATGAGTAAGTCCAAAGCCCCCTTGAACCGTGACCCAAATTATCCACGAACCACCAAATTAACTATCATTGGTCACAATCCTCTCGGTGGATTACACCGTTTAGAATATTGTTTCCAAAAACACAACGTTGGAGTACCAAAATGAAAAAAAAAAAAAAAAAAACACCTGAGAATGGAGATTGCATACTAATAACTAATATAGGTATACAAACTATAGTATGACAAGTGAGTTTTGCTAGGATAAAATAAGAAAATGCTGCTGGTACTAACATTTAAAAAAAATCGCCCTCCCATGACGCACCAAACTGTGCACCTCCCTCCTCCTATCGGCGCTGTTGAAGTCGGTCAAATAAGGACGACTTTTACTTCAATCGACTCAAACATCTTCATTTTAGCGTTTCTATTTATTGTAATACACTAGTGGTGAATGAAAGGAGTGTCGAAAAAGAAATAAAAAGTAACCAACGATAAAAACTACGTAGTAACTTTCATGATCGACCCAAATGTCGGCCATTCCAAACGAGTCTTCCCATCCAAGAACAGCGGTTTTTCGAAGATGTGGTGAGTACTTTCGTCATATTACTTTCATAGTATTTCTTATCATTAAACGAAATTAATTTTGCATGCCGAATACTTGCGACAATGTGAAAGTGAGTAGAGATGTCTACTACTTTATTCACAAGCAATCAACTTGGTTCCTAATATCGGTTGATGCACGTATACCTACAATCATCTAACGATTGTTAGGTACCTACCTCGTATCGACGTGATACCTGATGGAATGTATTACCAAAAAGCACTCCATCGAAAGCAGCAAGTACCTACCGCAACTTAGCTCAAATGACTTGTAATACTACAGGGTGTCTACCAGTGGCGGCTCCTGCCCTGAACTCAGGGGGTGCACAGAGATCGAGAGAAGGGACAGAATAGGTGCTTTTCTCTGCCAAAAAGAAATTTCAACGATATGTAAATGGGATAAATCTTGGTAACTTTTTCATCTTAAAATTGCAAACGGTACTAAATACGTAGGTGCAATAGACACTAAAAATAATGTTCTCTAGTGGTTAACAGAAATTCTGAAATACTTAATCACCAAAGGTCTAAACCCAAGAAATGCATCCATCTTACTGCAAAGCTGAAATGTGTATTTGCCCGTGACGATTCAGAACATCGACCAACTCGGAAGAAAAATTAACAATGATTCGAGAGAGAATGTACCTATTTTTGTTAACCGTTTTGGTTTTTTGCATCAGATTAAGATGATAATATCATCTTAATCTAATGCATATCATCTTAAATATAATCTTAATATCATCTTAAATATAATGCAACAACTCGACAGTGCATATTATGCACTGTTGAGTTGTTGCATTATATTTTGACGACCCAATATACTACGCAAATCTACCAGAGCGTTTTTATGGGAGACAGCCAATGCGTTTTTTAATTTTTTTGGCTAAATGGGAGATCACTTATGCAAGCAAAGCAAAATGATTTGTTAGTCACTTCACACCTGCAAACCCTGTTTTCGCGCGTAGATTCAACTAGCACAGTGCCTACCATCGTGTCTTCTGTCACTAGCCAACTTACTCTTCAAACCCAGAGGAACTAACTTTGATTTTTTTTTCTTTTTTAATTGGCTGGGGGTGCACATGCGCCTATCAGCAGCCGCCCCTGGTGTCTACACTTAAGTTGGGCATAACTTTAGGGTTCGATTATACAAAATATTTCCAACAAAACATGTCTCATACCAATTTTTTCTTAACTCAAAATGCTTTTTTTTTTCACTTCGAAGTTTTTTTTCGCATTTTCGACCTTACGTCATTAAAACTGTCATAACTCCTGTTATTTAGCAAGTAAATTCAAATTTTAGGATATCGTTGGAAAGACCGTTAAATTTCCAAGCTACTTAGTGCAAAACCAAAATCTTTTAGCAATAAACCATTTCTAAAAAATCAAGCTCAAAAAGCAAACTTTTTCGAAATTTGATTTTTTCTTTTCGAAGTTTTCACTTTGAACGCCTGCCCATTTCGATGGGTGCTCTTCGGAAAAAACATGCTCAAAATGTCAGCTTTCCAACTGTCTATCAATTTTTCTTTTAAAATTCAAATGGGAAGAGTGAATCAAGTTTGAATAAAGCAAAAAGTACCACCTTTCTACTCAATGTTTTTTCCGAAGAGCACCCTTCGAAATGGGCAGGCGTTGAAAGTAAAAACTTCCAAAACAAAAAATAAAATTTCAAAAAAAATTAGTTTGCTTTTTAGAAATGGTTTATCGCTAAAAGATTTTGGTTTAACTATAGGTTGCTTGGAAATTTGACGCTATTTCCAACATTATCCACAAATTTGAATTTACTAGCTAAATTACAGGAGTTATGACAGTTTTAATGACGTAAGGTCGAAAATGCGAAAAAATGCCCAACTTAAGTGTAGACACCCTGTATAGATGCATTCTTGTTAATACATACTTTGTTACCTACGTCACTCTTTATCATAGTTGCCTTCTTCACAACTCGTTTCATCACACCTCCTCCCTTTTTTCAGGTGATTCACGTTCAAGCGAAGATACGTCTCTTACGTAGGGTGGTCTAGGGAGTTCATTCGAATTTACTGAGATTTTCTGATTAGCAACCTATATTAATTTCTTCCTGATGGTAATGTTCTCCTACCTATCCAATTTTATTTTATCAATACAAAATTATTCTCTAGGTACGTATGACAGTACCTACCTGTCACAAATCAATAATATTTTGAGATATTCTGTACATTTTTTTCCGAAAAATACACAACAAATTTACTTACTTTTTTTAAATGCATACCTACTGACGCATACCTACATAGTTGAGCAGTTGGTACAACAAATTTATTAATATCCAATCTCAACCAAAATACTTCATACAATTTATAGTTATTACCCGTTAATCTGAGCTTCAACAGCCACCAGTGACAGTTTAACTTTAGTCTTAGATTAGCTCTTATCATGAACAAAAAGCGTGGTTTAGGAACTAGTACCACTGCCCTAAAATGCATTCTCCGTTTAAAGAGTAATTTAATCGATGAGTGACGTTTAAACGGGTGTTGTACCCCCGGCCCTTACAATCTTAAATTCTATTAGTAAGAAGAGAAAACGGGTATGAATTACAAAATGGAAACTCTAAGTCAAGCAATCGCATTTAATGCATATAATTATTCAACATTAATAACAACCATAAAAAATATAAATAATTATGAAGTAGGCAGAGTAAATTTAACAAAAGAAGTTCATCATGATAAGTAGTAGGTACTTAATTGAAATAAAATTTATCAAATGAGATTCATCAAATTAAAGCATGTTGGAAGATCTTGTAAGAGAGAGGATGAGTACACTATGAGACCTAATATTACAAACCTATCTCAAAATTAAGAGCTTTGATAACTGAACAGGGAATATGAAATATAGAGTTAATGCAGGAGAGAGTACCTAACTACAAAAAAAAAAAAAAAATCGATGGGCTGTTGAAGGAAGGTAAGTTAGGGATCATCTTGGAAAAACAACACATATGCCTACCGCAAGTAGATTTGAGATGAAGCAACAACTCAAGGCACGGGGTAATCACGATTCAATGTGATGGAATTGCTTTGCTTCCAAACACTAGGAAACAAATTGGTTATGCACTTTACACAGCCATGGTTAGCTATTGCAGTTCTTGAACGATAAACTGAACTTGAACGATAAAAATAGTGAGAATTTACTACTTACTGGAGTTCTATTGCAGTTTTCTGAAAGACTTTTTTCTTGTGTGCATTCATGGGTTATACGTAGGAACCCAAAGCATTTTTCTAACAATCAATACTATGTTGATAACGCGTAACTTTCGTGGTGTGATCAGCAGTAGTACCTATGCAGTGTAATGGCTCGCTATCAAATACACTAATTAACAATGCGCAAGATTTTCGTACATGCCAGCCTTCAAATATGAACTTGAAAACTCTCATTGATGTACTCTGCACAAAGTAAAGGAGAAGCCCAGCGATCCAAGTACCTTGTTTAAAATTGTGCGATAATACTATTAGGTTGATTAGAGTTGATTTTGAAGCTTACTGTCAACTTCTTCAAAGAACCATCACTTCGAAGTTTTCTTTGGCGATCTCCTGACCACCATATGGGATGTAACAGACTTTATGAGTTTTCTGAACCTGTGAAATTGAAGAAAAACTGGTCATTATACAATGAAAAACAGATAACTTGTGAGAGGAAGTAGGTACCTAGTCTTCGCATCAATAGTACTTTTGGCTTGACTAATTAACTTCATACTCTGTAGAATGTTAGCCATTCTCTTGAGTCTAGATGGCTCATTAAATACAAAAATCCAGCAAACTATTATGTAATGCACTTCACCCATCTGCGAAGCTACAAACCACATTACCGCTGAGGTTAAAAATCAAGTTTATTTTGAGAGAAAGTACCTATCAGCAATAGAATCACTACCCGAGAGTTCTGGGCGCCATCATAACGAAATTTGGTTCTTCATTGCTTATGAAGCTAAACCCATGAGTTAAATTCGAAAAAAAAACTTGTATCAGATGATTCTTGAATGGGAAGTTGCCCTTCCCTGTGAGAGTAAATACCACATTCTAGGCGAGCTAACTGTGAACTAGAACCTTCTATGATGACTGCTAGGTTTTCAGGGAGCGTAGTATTTCTGATTAATTTTACAATCATAGTATTTCTGATTAATTCACAATCAACTCTTTACAGAGCTCTCGATGGTCCTCTCTTCATGTCTACAAATTGGACACTAGGGATGTCCCGAAAGTATCGATACTTTTTTCCCTGATATATATCGTAGTATCGATACTTTTTTTCCAGTATCGGAGGCGATATTTTTGTATATCTCACATTTTATCTGTTTCAACCTATTATCTCTATCTATGGGATACTAGGTCCATAGATAGGTCCATGGTTTCAACACCAATTACATGAAGGTACCTGATGGTACCTCTATCTCTACGTAGATTGTTGGGAGACCAACAAACTTCAACAAATTAATCAAAGATGATGTACCACCATCTCCAGCTCTCTGATGATAACCTGCTGTCCTCCATAATCGAGGAAGGACCACCAAAATGTCCCCAAACAAGTGCAATACGAAAACAAGTGCCTAAACAAAAACCAGTTTTAAATAACTAAAATGAGTGATTTAATTGTTTTGTTCATTCTATATTAATTATTATCCTCGTGATGGAGAGATGTCACACTGATGGAGAGAAACATAAACGACAATTTCACCCATTTTTTGTGAAAGTATCGAAAAGTATCGATACTTCAAAATATCAATACTTTTTGATACTTTCTAGATGTATCGATACGATATTATATCGATAATTTTGAAGTATCGGACATCCCTATTGGACACTAACTTAAATTGATGGAAAACTGTCAGTAAACATTGATTAAATAATTTCATAAATTACCCTTCTAACTCTAAATTCTTATAGCGAACAAACGGTTGGTTTCATTCGATTATATTTTAAATTGACGAAAAAAACAATAAGTAGGTTTTGTATTGAAAGTTTTCGAGCTACCGGGTTTTCGATAATTTCATTCAAACCCTTGAAATTGACTAAAAATCACCAAAATCTTCGGGTACAACTAGACCCCAAATGGAGCCAATACAGGGTGTCCCAGAAGTTATGGTCCACCTTCCGGCATTTCCGTATTTAATTACGTAAAAAAATGGGTCCAACGCCATTTTTCATATTTTTTGTAAAAAATTCAGCTAGTGCGCGCAATTGACACTAAATTTGTTTTTTCAAATGGGAACACCTATTTTTTATTGCAGATTCAGATTCTACGTCAAATATCATGAGAAATTCATACCCGAACCGACTTTTTTCTTAGCGCGCAACTGGTACTTTTCGCGTGCAAAGTGACCAGGGTGCGCAAAAGTGCATTTTTTTAAACCTCAAGTGTGGCACATGTTTTGTCGTTATTTTTTGACGCAATCACGTAGTGAGGTCCTTTCTTCGATCTCATCGTTATTTTTCCAAATTTAGAAGGAAAAATTATGTTTTTGGGCTTTATTTTCCCTCCCCCTTCCGCAACATGGGCTGGGGACCGGCTATGGCGGGATTAAAAATAAATTCCTCACTTCTAAATTTTAAAAAAATGTTTAAAAAGTAGGAAAATGTTGGTTAAGTAGGTACTTACCTACTTTAATGTGAAAAAAATAAAAAAGCTTCTCATCTAATGGTCTTTGACCAGTCGGGTGCCGACCCCCAACCCAAGGCGAAGAATGATAAGACATTCATTTTTATTATTACTTTTTTGAGCTTTTGAAACTTTTAATTTTTTTAAAGGTTTTTAGATAAGAAGCTTTTTTATTTTTTTCACATTAAAGTAGGTAAGTACCTACTTAACCAACATTTTCCTACTTTTTAAACATTTTTTTTTAAATTTAGAAGTGAGGAATTTATTTTTAATCCCGCCATAGCCGGTCCCCAGCCCATGTTGCGGAAGGGGGAGGGAAAATAAAGCCCAAAAACATAATTTTCCCTTCTAAATTTGGAAAAATAACGATGAGATCGAAGAAAGGACCTCACTACGTGATTCAGCGTCAAAAAATAATGACAAAACAAATGCCACACTTGGGGTTTAAAAAAATGTACTTTTGCGTACCCTGGTCACTTTGCACGCGAAAAGTATCTGTTGTGGAAAACCACATTACAAATTTAACTCCCCATATGGTTTTTAAAATATCATTTGAAGTTAATAAAAACTTGTCACTCGATCACCAGAACTACAAGCGAATTTTCTTTATAGAAAATAATTTCATAATAGCACAAAAACACAAGTAGTTTCCACCAGGAAAAGTAGGAATCCCCGACAAACTGGTACCCCTGGTGGGACATAAGAAAGAAGAAGCCACATTGGTAAGAAAGGGAGAAAATGGAAGGAATCAGAAGGAGACGAGATGTACTAAGGCCAATGGTCACAGATGCCATTGAGAAATTTAATGAAGCAATGGAGATTGGAGATGGACCGAGCATTCACAGGAATTTCGGGATAATGCAGTCGAAAGCCGACAGAATGATAGCTCTGGATGAGGATATTACGGCAAGAATAACCGAAGGAACGACGTCGATGACCAATGAGGAGATGAATGAAGAACTGAAAGACATAGAGATGGCACACAGCTGTGTCATAGACGTAAGGATACAGTATGATCTGTATATTCAAAGCACAGAACCGAAAGTAAGTGAGTTAGAGAATAATAAAGAAATAACGGCAAAGCAAACAAGGAATTTGAAACTACCTAAAATAGAATTGAAAAAATTTGATGGTGATATAAAAAATTGGTTGGGATTTTGGTCTCAATTTTCCAAATTGGATGAAGACGAAAGCTTGTCTGCTGTTGACAAGTTTGCATATCTTCGCGATGCAATGGTTCCAGATTCCCCTGCTGCTGATTTAGTTAACAGTTATGTACCGTCAGAAATAAGTTACCCAAAAGTAGTGCAACATTTAAAAGCTAGATTTGCAAGAGATGGGTTATTAATAGAAACATATATGCGAGAGCTATTGTCACTCGTAATGCAAAACCAAAACGGGCAATGCTTAGCTATAAGACCTCTCTTTGACAAACTCGAGACGCAGCTGAGAGCACTAGAATCACTAGGATTATCATCGAATAAGTTTGCAGCCATGTTAAAGCCACTAGTAGAGTCAGCACTTCCTGAGGAAATTCTTAGAGCATGGGAAAGATCACGAGCGCACCTCAGAATTGAAGAGGATCATCCAAATCGGGAAGGGGAAGAATTGGAAGCGTTGTTGAGATTTTTGAGAGCAGAAGTAGAAGGTGAGCAGAGAATATTATTGGCAAAAACAGCTTTTGGAGAATCTAAAACAAGAGAGGCACCATACTCATCTTCGGCTCGTCATTCGAATTCTAGAGTGAAGAGAGAGAACAAACAAGAGAGTAGGGCACATTCATTTCGTAGATCAGGGGGTAGTACTGAACGCCCTAGTTCCCAAACAGAGAGAAGGAGAGTCACTGAGAAGGAATGGAGCTGTATTTGGTGTGAGCGCAACTCACATCAGTCGTCCGAATGCTGCAAGGCACGAACTTTGGCCTTAAGTGAGAGGAAAGATTGGATAAAAAATAAGGGAGTGTGCTACGTATGCCTCAAACCGGGGGGACATATTGCATCCAATTGTAGGGCATTTGTTCAATGTATGTTGTGTCCAGGACGTCACTACACCATCATGTGTTCAAAATTCGTTGGGACGTCAAATAAGAAGACCACCTCTGCACCAGCCATAACTGGTGAGCCACAGTTAGAGGGAAATGGTAAAAAGGAAGGTTCAACATCTTTGCTTTCACATGAAACAGGTCCTACGCTACTACAAACGCTTTTAGTAATCATAAGATCGCGAAAGAAAGATAGAATAGTTAGGGTGTTGCTAGATTCAGGCTCTCAACGGAGCTACATCAAGAAGGAATTGGCAAAAGAATTGAATCTGGAGACTGTGGGAGAAGAAAATTTAAGCCATAGTCTATTCGGGGGATCGGAAACAAGAGTTAGATCTCATAAAAAATATAGAATTTCGCTGCAAGGCCTTAACAGTACGACAGTGTTCAAATGCTCAGTTTTAGATGAAGATAAAATATGTAATCATGTACCCAGATTAGTTGAAAAGGATATAATTGAACGCTTACGACAAGCAAAAATAACTTTGTCAGATGTTGGCCCAGATCCTCCATCTATTGACGTACTACTCGGAGCTGATGTTATAGGGAGCTTGATGACAGGCTTAACTATGAATTTGAATGACAATCTAATGGCTACTGAAACAACCTTAGGATGGACAATAATGGGACCAACATATAAAACGCAAGAACAGATCAAACTATAGGGTTGGCTAATCTCACTTTCGAGTTACAGGATCTCTGGCGTTTGGAAACGCTTGGAATAAATGAAATAACGAACAGGATAAAGAAACTTCAAAAAGAGAACAGGCAACAAATCTACTCAAGGTACATGTCAATGAAGAAGGACGATATGAAGTGGCATTGCCGTGGAAGAATAATAAACCAGGTTTAATATGCAATAGAATAGCAGCTGAAAAGAGACTGATGTCAACTACTAGGAATTTAACACGAATGAGTAAGTTCCTAGATTATGGTAAAGTTTTCCTAGAATGGAAGGATTTGGACATTATAGAAAGAGTTCAGGAAACAGAAGACAACATACATGAAGGGTTTTACCTACCGCACAGAGCTGTTATTAAGGAATCTAGTCAGACTACAAAACTCCGTCCAGTTTTCGATGCGTCCGCTAGAGATTATAATGGTGTATCGTTAAATTCGCAGCTTGATAAGGGTCCTAACTTGATAGAGGATTTACTGAAACTATTACTTCAATTTCGTAGAGGGTTTATTGGTGTGACAGCTGACATAGCCAAGGCCTTTCTTCAAATCAGTATCATACCCGAACACAGGAAATTTCTCAAATTTTTGTGGTGGGAAAATGAAAATAGAACTAAAATGATCGCATATAGACATAAGCGTGTGGTGTTTGGAGTCACATCAAGTCCTTTTCTTCTCAATGCGACCATTGAGCATCATATTGAGAATGCACCCGATGAATTTAAGGAAGTGGCTCAGAAATTGAAAGGAACGTTTTACATGGATAATGTTGTAACAAGTTTAGATAGTAAGGAAGAACTCGTGAAATTTATGGAACAATCAAAAAAGTTAATGGAACTGGGGAAATTTGAGTTGAGGCAGTGGGCTAGTGGACCAATCTCAATAGAAACTACAACTAGTGAACCTATATCCATTCTGGGAGTTCACTGGGACCAAAATAACGATGAATTATTTGTGAACCGTAATCCGACTACCGCGCTAGAGGATGTAACTAGAAGAACATTGTTAGCCATGGTCCATGCTTATTTCGATCCTCTAGGTCTTATTTGTCCGTATACCTTGTGGCCTAGGAGGATGTTACAGGAAGCGTGGTCGATAAACGGTGAGTGGGATGATGATTTGGGACCGTCCTTAAAAAGGAGAGTAGTAGCTTGGATTCAAGGAGCGGAATTTATACCACAATGTAGGATCAAGAGAAGAATCACAGTTGGGAACTGGAAACAAGCGAAGGGGAGTCTTCACATTTTCTGTGATGCGAGCCAGTTTGCATATGCAGCTTGCATTTTCGTCAGAGAGGTTGTTGCAGATACCGTCAACATACAATTCCTTCAGGCTAGGACTAGAGTTGCACCAAGGAAGCAAAATTTGTCAATTCCACGGTTAGAGTTGATGGCAGCGCTCATAGGAGTTAGAATGTGTAGAAACGCTCAACAAGCGTTAGACATATCACACTTTCCGCCTTATTTTTGGAGTGATTCGAGAGTTGCGTTGCATTGGATAAAGGGAGCCAGAGATTGGTCAGTATTTGTTAGGAACAGATGTATAGAAATTAATAAACTTTCAAAATCGGAGGAATGGTTCCACGTTCCAGGAGCCATAAATCCAGCAGATTTGCCATCGAGAGGATGCACAGCAAAAGTTTTGTTTGAGTCAAGATGGTGGGAAGGTCCACAGTGGCTAGTTAGAGAAGAGAATTGGCCACAGGAGCAGGTAGAACTGGGTGAGATAGAACAAGAAGAAGTAAATAAAGAAGTCTGTAAGAAAGAAGTTACGACTGTAGCTAGGATGATGAGATGGAGAACGCAGAAGAAAGGAGAGAGACGCGGATTATTCACGAATGAGGAGTTGAGAGAAGCTGAAAAACGTGTTTTCCGAACAGTTCAATGGGCTTTGTTAGAAGAGGAGGAAAATTTACTAAAGAGTTGGAAACGTTTTGAAGATGAACTATGGGGAGGAAGCACTGAAGATGCGCGAAGAAAAAACCGGAGTCCATCAAAACTAAGGGGAAGACGACGCTCCGCGAAAGGGTGGTTAACAAGCCCGATCTATTCCAGCCATGAATTTTTTTGGGGGGGATTGTTGTGGAAAACCACATTAATATTTCAACTCCCCATATGGTTTTAAAAATACCATTTGAAGTTAATAAAAACTTGTCTCTCGTTCACCAGAACTACAAGCGAATTTTCTTTATAGAAAATAATTTCATAAATAGCACAAAAACACAAGTAGTTTCCACCAGGAAAAGTAGGAATCCCCGACAGTATCAGTTGCGCGCAATGGAAAAAAGTCGGTTCGGGTATGAATTTCTCATGAAATTTGACGTAGAATCTGAATCTGCAATAAAAAATAGGGGTTCCCATTTGAAAAAACAAATTTAGTGTCAATTTCGCGCACTCGCGCGCAATTTTTTTGCGCAGGATTATTTTTCCTGAATTCTTTACAAAAAAATATGAAAAATGGCGTTGGACCCATTTTTTTAACGTAATTAAATACGGAAATGCCGGAGGGTGGACCATAACTTCTGGGACACCAAATTTCGTAACTTTCGGTTCGTGGTAACATAGAAAGTATGCGTATGGATGGTATTATTTTAATTTGAGTTTTTAATTATGGTACTTCAGAATGAGATGATGTACTACTGTGAAATGAAAAAAAGGCTAACAATAATTTACAGCCCTACCTGCCAGACGTGAATTTAACACTTCTCTATGTTACCCATCCCTACCCACTGCTGCTACAAGTGAATGATAGGTAACTGTGAACTTATAGAAAATCCATCCATAAATACGTCGATAGACCCTACCTTGCCCACGGTAACAGTATCCCCATGTTGCGCTCTCCCAATAAAGAGAGGTTCTCCAGTTTCGGAGTTTCCAGCTGGGAAAGCATGTTCTGGAACTTGGTCACCAAGCACTGGGATCCATGATGGATTGCAGCCAGTAAGAACCTGAAAACCATTAAGATTTTTAGTTTCTGCATGTAAAAAATGAGCCATAAACCATTTAGTTTGATAATGCATTCATTCCAGGGGACGTCCCATCGTATAATGATTAGTTCAACTTCAACCAGTAGGTAAGCGATAAAATATACATTTTCAATCACCTTTCTACAGCACAAAACTGTTTAATTCAATGTAATTTAGTGAGTGGTGCGGGAGTCTGGCTAACTAATTTACATTGAATGGGGTATTTCGGTGGGTCGGAAATTCAGGTTTTTGACTTCAAATGAAGAGATCACACGTATGAAAAAAGGCGGGCCTCCATGAACGCACACACACTACGCCACGGGCGTGTGTGCGTAGTATATTGTAGTATCCAAGGCCACAAAGTATTGGAGACCGCACGGGATTAGTGGAATGTCTCGATCCAAGGTCAGCGAGTTAATACGTCACAACAACTCACATCATCCAAATCTTCAACTTTCATTAGCTTCCCTAATTACTTCTAAACATTTTCTCGACAAACAGACACGATTACCGTTATTCCTGACCCATGCTCTTTTGAAAAAAAAATTTCCTACTCCAACGGTGCGACTCTGGCACCACTGGGTTAATGTAACGTTGAACTTTAATCATCTCTGTGTATTCAAGTTTATTGAACCATTAGTAAAACTTAATAGGAACCGAAATATTTAAAAATAGTATATTTTGTGATATTATTCCTCACTCATCCCTCCCACAAATGAATTTCGATACTCTGGTGACGAAATATACAACTGGGAAGTTATCTGAGTCGAACAAAAAAAGAAACACGCCAATTGGTAGGAAATTGAGGCCTGAGCAGAGTACAGGATTATTATTCAATCCTCCTTTTCCTACACAAGATTTTGTCACACATACACACATTCATAAGCATATGTTTTTTCCCCGCGGATTTGGATTCAGAATAGTTAAACGGGATTTGAATGTGGTTATTTTTTTTTCTTCGTTGAGTGTTGTCCTCCTCCATACCAGTTTAATCGCATAAGGACACGCAAGTAAGTCTTAAGCAGGTTTTACACGATCCGATCCTGTGCACAGGATAGAAGCCTCCACCCATTCTGTCCTATTTCACTCCCCACCTTCCTACTCCGACAATCACTGTTCATACGATTCTGTCCAATGTCCGGGAAAACAGGACAGACTAGTGAGGACGTTGGATGGAATTCCCATTCTGCCGCATCCCTAGTTAGAGCCCCGCCTACATTGGAAAGGACACAAGTGTTCACATTCTCCTTTCGCGAGGATAGGGAAGGCGCCCACATTTTTTTCTGTAGGGGGTGAGGAAATCTTTAAGATCCTGGGGTGGAAATCGAATCTCGTTAGATACCCGGGGGACGTCTCGCACGGGTTGTGGGATTCAAACCCACTAAAACCTCACCTCATTTTCCCACGTTGGATCTCAGCCTGGAACTGTTCAACATATTACTTCAGGCTGAGCCTGGGAGTCTTCTTAGTCCTCTGCTAGGGGCCGGCCGGTCCATGGTTCCCCTTCGCTGCATCCCCGTTCTAGAAGGATTTTTTTGTTCATTATTTTGTCCACATAATCTGCCATAGTGGTCCAGGTTTTTTCGCTTTCCAGCATCTTTTCTATGACACCTCTGGGGTTGCGTCCTGTGCTGTGAGATGTAACTTCTCTCTTAGGCTCTCCCCTGCCCATTGCATGCATTCAAAGAATGTATGAAATGCGTCATCATCCTTGTTCTCCTGGCATTAGGGACATTATGGGGACCTCACCTCCCTCATCTTATGTAGGTAGGTGTAGAAAAGTCCGTGCCCTGAAAGGAACTGGGTTAGGAAGAAATTTACCTCTCCATGCTTCCTCTGTAGCCATGTCTTGATTTGAGGGATCAGCCTCCATCTGCCCACATGTCCATCTGCCTCAGGTTTCTCCAGTCCATATACTACTCCTGCAAGGACTAGTTTGGCTGGTTCTGAGACGGTTCTGTAGGCACAGGCGATGCAAAGTGCTCCTCGACGTTGAACTGGGACCATTCGCTGTCAGAGATATTCTACCTCCATGGCGTCCGCCCACACCTCCGTCCCATGCAAGAAAATTGACTGCACAAGAGGGCGCCCACATTGGAAAGGACACAAGTGTCCACAGTCTCCTTTTGCTAGGACAGGAAGGACGGAGCCTCCTATCCTGTGCACAGGATCGGATCGTATAAAACCCCATTTTCTTTCATACGTCCTAAAAACTACCATTGAAAGAAGAAAATGTAAATATTTACCTCATAGTCGCGGATTCCATGTTCAGCACCACCCCAAGCCACATAGCATACTCCATGGGATGGAACAACTTTTCCCGGAGTCAGAGCTCCTGCATGAGAGGCTCTGCCAATGTACAATTGCTCATTGTCGAAACCACCAGGTACTGCGTCTGGTGGGATATTGGAACCTGATGTTGGAACCCACGTGGGTTGTGCGGTTCCCATTGGCTCTGGAGGTCCGATGTTCCAACCAGGTGAATCGTGAATTTCTTGCCAGGGAGTACTTGCTGGAGCACGCCATCCAGACCAGTTGTCTGCAAGTATGGGTAATGAACCATTAAGATAGAATAGAAACCTCAGAAAACAGCAACATAGAATCAAATTAACTAATCCACGAAATTTTAGAGAAAAAAACCAAAATCAGGAAACGAAATTCGGGTCTGCTGGTCTATTGATATCTCACAACTCCAACAAATATCTTACAACTCCAAGCTCATTAAAACGGCCAACACAATATTTAATCAAATAAGCAGATTGACCAATACATGCGTCCAATCCAGGGTTGGGGATGCCGTTGAACCAAGTTCCTCAAAAGGTTCTTTGAAAATTCGATCTTAAAGGAGCTGGCACACAATGCAGGCATAGGACGGGAAACATACGCAGGACAAGGGCCATCAACATTCGTTCAGAGAGCAAAAAGACCTGCCATTCCGTGGATACTTTGCCGCAGGATAGATTCTGGTTATGATCGTGAACGCAGATGCGTGGTGGTTCGCAGAGTGGAGTGGCTACTACTACCTCT
Source organism: Apolygus lucorum (assembly GCA_009739505.2). Lineage (NCBI taxonomy): Eukaryota > Metazoa > Arthropoda > Insecta > Hemiptera > Miridae > Apolygus > Apolygus lucorum. The sequence continues at coordinate 85,625,029 of CM019167.2, forward strand.
TCTTTCTCTGACGATGCACTTGCATTATTCATGATCGAATATCAGACTCCCCATAAATAAAGGACACTGCGACTTCCCACTCTATTCCAGGGGAGTAGGGTGTATGGAGCTGGAACGGGGACTGATGAGGTGATAAAATATGTCCAGTCTAGTTTGCTTATAGGCACTGGACGGGACAGTGACAGTGGCAAGATAATCCAATGGTGAACTGTATAACTCGGATTTTGAACCAAAATGCAGACAATATTTTAGGTTATTGTTTATGAAGGTTAAGCCGTACATGACCGATCAAACTTTTAGCAGGTTTTCAGGAGGCTAGGAAAGTGGTTTGATACGATAAAATCAAATAATATGATTCTTGATAAGATGTGATAACAAAACTGCCGATGTTAGTGCTCCTGGCAATCTGACACGGAAATTACAAGTTACCAATATCCTCCACTTTGCAACATGAATTTGCCTATGAGCCGAGGCACCAACCTTCAATGATCCACGAGCCAGTAGCTCCCCAAGCAGTTCGAATGCCGAAGAACTGGCCGTTGAGCATAGCAGGATCTGACCAACTCAAGAATGGAGTTGGGTTGTCATCAAGGCCTATGTTGAGAGCTCCATCGTACCAGGTGATCCAAAAATCTTTGAACTCTCCAGCACTCAGGGTGTTTGGGTAGGGCTGCTCAATGACTTCAGGTTTTTCACGATTCTTCCTGATGGCAATTTTTGAGTTTCCCCAGCCACCAAAAAATATCTGAAATTCATAAACAAGTAACACCAGGTGAAAAACATAGGATTTAAAGGGGATGTATGACCAAACAGAGGCGAGGGCTTAATTATCAAGATGCCGTCATTCATTCCCGAAATGAGAGAAAAGACAGGCGAATGAAGTGACGGGAGAATGCAGGGTATGTTCAACAAATACTAAAGTCTAGCTGATAATAAATTGTGTCGGGGTAGAAGTATTCAGTAGCACCAATCTTCACACATTCACTCTGCGTGAGTTGGAAATTAATCCTGGGGAGAGCAGCTATTTCAATAACAGGACTTTGTAGTAGGTTTGGCACGTAAATAAGAAACGTACTTACCTCATACATGGGGTTAGCTTCCACAGGACCCTCGGTGATCGCAACATGAGCATCATTAGGTGCCTTTACTTTGAATTTAAGGGCTTGAGAGTAGTTTGGAAAGAATTTGTATTCCAACTTGTCCTCGGTAGGAATTTCTGAAAAAAATGTTCGAAAATGAAGGGCCAAGTAAATAGCGATGTTTACGAACGAATCTGCTTAAAACAGATAAATACGTTTAAAAAAGAATGAATTAACAACCAGTAGCTCATAACACACTGATAGCAATAATGTTGGCGCTTTCCGTCTAGTGTTCCTTTTAGGGAAACAATCTTGGTTGAATCATAACACTCAAAGATATCATAAAAATATCAATATCAATCACTGCGATTTTTTCAGTTCGAATAGTCAACATAGAAGAATGCACCTCATAATGACTTCACTTGCTAGCAGAACGGTGTAGTTAAAACAAGGAAGTAGGAGATGTTCAGAAGTAGGCCTCCATATTAAATTAGATAGGTCTATGAGAGGACCAGAATGAGCCCCATTGGACAAGTAGTCTCTACCTAGCCCCAGAGAGTTTGGACCAGGAAAAGTACAAGGAAGAGCTTGGTAGGTATTGCTTCTGTACAATTGATGAAGAGACCCTCCTTAGTTATTCAGAGATGAAACCAGGAAAAACAAGTCGACCAACCAAGCCCTGAACCTCAACTATTCGAGGAGTAGGTGTAAATTGTAGAACATAGGTAACAGCCAAATTACCCCTTCGCTCTCCCGCTATTTGGGCTTCCACACTTCGTTCTGCTTCTGCAAATCCTGTAACAGAACAGTAATGCAAATTGCGATTCAGACAAAGAATATTTTCAAGATCATTCACCCAATGGAGAGGATAAACAAACGAGCACTACGGATTGAACGAAGAATGTATATCATGCCAGGAAGATAACAAAAAAGGTGCAGTGTAGAACTCAAATCACCAAGAAACTACAATTAGCGCAAAATACAACCGCCACAGTAGGTACCTCTTATCTTTGCTCACATAAAGACAACACTTGAGCGCAATGAGTAGGTATCAAAGTATAAACTAAGGAAACAAGAGAGCGAGCCATACCTACGAGTCAAGTAAAGTAAACAAACATTTCATGGCGACCCAGGGCGGGTGGGACCATGGAGGTAGAAGGTAGAGAGGAAACGCCTTTGTCCGAGTCTGGTAGACCGGTGAAAGGGAAAATTTAAAATAAAATAAGAGGTATGGTGCGTTCCTCCCTCAACGTGTTTCTTACGAGACAGGGCGACCCTTCCGCACCAAATCCTTAGTAACAATGCCATGAGTCATCCTAGGTTTAAAAAACCAAGAGGATGGCATACCTGAGGATTATCGCAACATTCTGATTTGTAGTTGAAGTTAATGTGATGGATAGAAGCAGAGAAAAAACGTCTGCCAAGTGGGTGTGGCACATAGCTTCCTCGTATCCATAACCCGATTGTATAGATGATCCGATGCATAGTAGTTAATCTCAAAACATCAAAACAAGTTAATCTGTAACATCCCTGAAAATTTCATTGAAATCGGATGGAAAATGTAGAAGTTATGGCCGTTACAAGGAATTCACGTTTGCGCATGCGCAGTGGCTACTATCAGTCCGAAGGTGGTGATTTTCATAGGGGACCATCTAAATACTAATCTATAACATCCCTGAAAATTTCATCGAAATCGGGTAGAAAAAGTGGAAGTTAGGGCCGTTACAAGGAAATTCACGTTTGCGCATGCGCAGTGGCTACTATCAGTCCGGGGATGATGATTTTCATAGGGGACCGTCTACACACCAACCCGCACAATCCCTGAAAATTTCATTGAAATCGGACAATAACTTCGTATAGTTATGCGCGTTACAAGGAATTCATGACAGACAGACACACAGACACTGAACCAAAATTGTTCAGAAAGGTCTAAAACGCAAAACGCGAGTGAAAATTTTCATTTTGGAGAACTTTTTTTTCGACCTTTAAAAGTGAAAACAAAGCTTCCGCTACCTTGGTAGACTCGGAAGCAAAATATCAAAGAATAATGACTGGAACTCAGCTCAATATTGATAGGCATGTAACTATCCCAATATTTACGTTCCCAGGTAAGATTAAAGTATTAAGAGCAACCTTAGGACGTTTAAAGAGTTGTTTGGAAATATTCGAGTTTAATTTATTTGAAAAAAGACCTGGGAACCACGGCAAGGGCAGTAGTCGGATTGTGTCTCGCAAACAAAGATCGCGCCACCGCGGCTGTACCTATAATTCATATACTATTACAGTCGACTTTATCCTGAGAATTTTGATACTCCACTCTCCTACGATTAGCAGTTATTTTCCTACTTTCGTCTAGTGAAGGTGAAGGATACGATTAAGTAGGTAATAGTGGTGTACTTGTGTTTATAGCATTGTATTGGTGTTTTTAATTATTTATTTTTTATTAATAATTTAATTTTTTTTTTTCGGTTATTTATTTCGCTCCTCCGGTCTTCTTGCCGATCTGAAGACCGAAGTCTTGAGGCTCGGGGGGCAGGTAGGTCGTATTGAAGGCTATGAAAGCACCTACCTGCAGGATCTGGTGAGGCGGGCTGCTGAAGGGCTGGATAACCTGGAAGATGAGGTTGCGGCCTATCTAGGGAGAATCTTCCCGCGGGTTGGGGATGTGACCGTGACGCATCACCAGGGGGGACCTCCTCCCAGAGTGGTGTTGCGTGGAGGTCGCAGAGCAGCTAAACAAGCGAGACGGCGGGAGTACCACCGGGTTCAGAGTTTGTGGAGGAAGCATCCGGCGCGTGTGGCTGCGGAGGTACTGGAGGAGCCTGGGGAAAATCAAGTTCAACCCCCTCTCCAGGAGTTTGTGGATTTCTGGGAACCACTTTTGAGTGCTCCCAGTCACAACCCTGGGGAGCGTGTGGTTCCCCCAGTCTCCACCAGGGATTCCTTGCGCAGCATAATGTGCTCGCCGGTGCTGTCTGACGAGGCACACAAGTGCCGTGTCAAGAACTCCACTTCCGCTGGACCCGATGGTGTTTCTGCCCGACGCTGGAATAAAGCACCAAAAACGATTAAGCTGCTCATCCTCAACCTGCTCCTCCTTGCGGGAAGACCCCCGAAAGCGTTAACCCGTACCCGGACCGTGTTTATCCCCAAGAAAGGGGGAAGTGGGCCTGGAGGCTATCGACCGATCTCTGTGTCCTCGGTAGTCTTCCGCCACTTCCAAAAAGTATTGGCATCTCGCCTCCAGGTGGCTGGTGTCATTGGTGATGTCCAGAGAGCGTTCCGGTCAGCGGATGGCACAGCGGAGAACCTTACAGTTCTCCAAACTGTCATCTCGCTGGCCCGTATTAAACGCCGGCAATTACATCTCGCCGCTCTGGACGTCGCTAAGGCCTTTGACACAGTCAGTCACCTTGCCCTGACCGATTGCCTTCGTGGTGTCGGGGCCCCATCTCGATTAATCGAGTATGTGGCCTGTCTGTACCAGGAAGGCGTGACGGTCCTCGAGGCAGGAGGTGAGGTATCAGGGGATATACGGATCGGGCGTGGGGTACGCCAGGGGGATCCCCTATCGCCACTCCTCTTCAACCTGGTCGTGGATACGGCCTTGGGTAAGCTGCCCACTGAAGTAGGGTTTGATCTCGCCCCTGGGGTGCGAGTAGGAGCATTGGCATTTGCCGATGATGTTATCCTACTCGCAGAAACCCGTGAGGGCTTGCAGATCGCCCTCAATGCATTTGCTAAGCAGCTAGCCAGGTGTGGACTTGTGGTTAACCCCGATAAGTGTGGGTCGGTCTCCTTGGTCCTGTCGGGTCGCCAGCATAAGGTGAAAGTTGTGGATGGGGGTTTTGTCGTAGGACAATCCCCCATTCCATCTCGATCCGTGCTGGAGGTTTGGCGGTACCTTGGAGTCGACTTCATGGGGGTGGCCACCATTACTACCAGCCGTGTGGACCTTGGTAGAGCGCTAGCTCGCGTTACCAAGGCTCCATTGAAGCCACAGCAGAAGCTGCGCCTCCTCCGCACGTACTTACTGCCAAAGCTAACCTATGGGTTAGTCTTTGGCAGGCTTACGGCGGGGAGGCTGCAACAATTAGATCGAGAAGTTCGCTCTGCTGTGCGCTCTTGGCTGAAGTTCCCTCCTGGTGTCCCAAGTGCCTATTTTCACGCACCGGTCAAATCCGGTGGGCTTGGCATTGTGTCTCTCTCGGCATGTATCCCTTCACTGCGCCGCCGGCGCCTGCTAGCCCTTCAGGGGTCGAGCTGGGAGGTCGCCCGTGCGGCTGCTGATCTTGATTTTGTCAGGCAGCAGTTAGCATGGTGCGACCGAGCAACACCATCTGCTCCAAAACCCAGTTCGTCTGCTGAGTTCGCTGCTGCGCTGCATGAATCGGTGGATGGTAAAGAACTCCGACAGTGCTCCGAAAGCCTTGTCTCATCCCAATGGGTAGATTGGGCTTCGGAGGGCATTGGGGCCCGCGACTACCGACACTTTCACGCCATCCGCGTGGCATCTTTGCCAACTGCGGTGCGGTGTTCGAGGGGTAGTCGTGGGACAACTCTACCCCTTTGCCGCGCCTGTCGGAGTGGAAATGAACATCTGTATCATGTAGTGCAGCAGTGTCCTCGGACTCATGGGGGCCGCATTTTACGTCATGATGCGGTCGCCAAGCAGATAGCAGGTGCTTTGTCATCTAGCGGCTGGGATGTTGAGAGAGAGAGATTGTATCACATGCCAAGTGACCAGGGTAAGAAGCCCGACATTGTTGCTGTCAAGCCCGACCAGTCTTGCATTATCCTGGATGTCCAAGTTGTCAATGGCAGCTTGGACATGGAGCAGACTTGGCGGGCCAAGATAAGGAAATATGACACAAATGATTTACGGCAAGCAGTGTCGGAGCTAAAAGGAGTGGCACCCAACAACATCAGGGTGATGGCTGCAACCTTGTCGTGGCGCGGTGTGTGGTGCGGGAAAAGTGCCACGGAGTTGCGCGAGTTGGGCATCTCAGTAGGCGTACTCCGTGGTATCACCACCCGTGTCCTGCTCGGCTCATATTTGAACTGGTGGTCGTTTTATAGAGGCACTTCCCTTCATCCTTCTCTCCCACCCCCACCTTCCTCATCTTCCCTCATCCCTAGGGCCGGCGTCGGGTGAGTCCTGGGCGTCCTCCCCATTATTTTATTTATTTATTTATTTATTTTATTTTTATGGCGTGCCCCCTCCGTCAAAAAAGACATTTTGTCTTAGAGGGGAGATTTAAAAAAAAAAAAAAAAAAAAAAAAAAAAAAAAAAATTGGTGTTGTAGTGGTATTTCTTACGTGGAAATTTGAAAATACTTCTAGTGTAAAAGTAAATTGAAATGTTTCATAAGTACCTACTTCCTTCCTGATGTCATATTCGATTGACGTGATTTTCGGCATGTGTAAACATAACTGAGCTTGTACTGATAGTGAACCATAAATTGAGCTATTTTACAGGGGCAAATTATAGTAGGTACCTAAGTATTTACACTCAAATGAATACTAGGAACAGCCATAACAAGTACTAAATTGTTCCAAATACATCCTGAAGATCAGACCGGAATTACGACCTTCACTAGCTATGATTCAAATATCCACGGAAATCTGGTCATTACTTCCTGCTCTTCGAGTGCGAGACACGGTTATTCAATTTAAGATTATAAATTAACCACAATGCGAGTTGATTCAGCTAGTCAGTCCAAATTGGCCACTTCATGAGGAATAGGACAGATTGGGTCACTCAGGTCAGGGTCAAGAAGTCGACTACTCAAACCAGATCATCTACAGAGGTAGGGAAGTTCAATGCATAGAATGAAATCAAACGACTGAGTAGCGTGACGCATTCAATTCGTGCAACCAAGGGAATCTGTTCTGATTCACGTACTGAATTCATTCGGAGAGAAACGTAGTTAACTCCCAATAGCCTTATGTGATAGAGGGAAGTTGCAAAGAATTTAGAGAATCAGAACAGACCCTAAGTAGGTGTCTGGAAAGGAGCGTGGTAGGTATGTTGGGAAGTATTTGTGAAACAGTAGTTTGTTGAAATGTGTGTGACTCAGGGAACAATTATTGCCTGCCTAATTATCCAAAACAACGTAGTACGTAGAATAGTCGAAGGTACGGTATCGGTGGCCTTCCTTCCAGTCTCATGCTTTCCAGAAAAGAAAGAAAAAAATAGTTTAAAAAAATAGCTGTTCATAGCTGAAAAGCCTGCTAAAAGCAGGCAAAAAATTGTAGATACGTAAAAAAAATTTGATGTCGCGGCCTGGAATCGAACCCGGGACCCCCACGTTCGGGCGACATACGTACGTACGGTTGGCGTTTTATGTATACAGGGTGTTTCACGAAAGGGTCACACCCCCCCTTCATTTCCGCAAAATACAGCGTAAAAAATTCCGACCAACGCAATTCTTCGTGATTTTTTGTGAGGATCTCAGGAAAAATACTTTTGCGCAAAAAAGTTGCGCGCAATCATGCGCAATTGACACTAACTTCATTTTTTCAAATGGAACCCCCCCTTTTTTATTACAGATTCGGATTCTACGTCAAAATTCATGAAAAATTCATACCCGAATCGATTTGTTTTATTGCGCGCAACCTGGCTTTTTGAACGCTCTAAGTTGCGCAACTCCACAATTGTGCAAAAATTAGGTTTTGGAGAACCCTTAGTGTGGCACATGTTTTTCATCATTTTTTAACGCTAAATCACATGGTGGCATCTGTTTTTCAATTTGACTGGAATTTTTCTAAATGGCGGCCAAAAAGTCGGTTTTTATTAGTGAAAAAGTCGCTCTTTTTAAATCGTTATGAGTTTTTAGGCAATTTTATTCAGTTCAAGCATGATCGTGCTGCCAGTTTTTATTTTTAACTCCACCGTAGACGGCCCCAAGCCCGCGGTTCAAAAGGAGGTGAGAAAATAAAAATAAACATGATTTCGACCACAAAAATGACGTTTTCGTGAAAGAAATGTTAATTTTTCCTCTTGAAATCTTGGTCTTCCTCAAAACGGATGACACCCTGTGATTCAGCGTCAAAAAATGATGAAAAAACATGTGCCACACTAAGGGTTCTCCAAAACCTAATTTTTGCACAATTGTGGAGTTGCGCAACTTAGAGCGTTCAAAAAGCCAGGTTGCGCGCAATAAAACAAATCGATTCGGGTACGAATTTTTCATGAATTTTGACGTAGAATCCGAATCTGTAATAAAAAAGGGGGGTTCCATTTGAAAAAATGAAGTTAGTGTCAATTGCGCACGATTGCGCGCAACTTTTTTGCGCCAAAGTATTTTTCCTGAGATCCTCACAAAAAATCATGAAGAATTGCGTTGATCGGATTTTTTTACGCTTATTTTGCGGAAATGAAGGGGGGTGTAACCTTTTCGTGAAACACCCTGTATAGATACTATGCAGGTAATCTAGAATCGGCATACCAGCCGTTTCAAGGGTCAGAAACTGCTTTCTAAACTCGCTGCAAACCTACCTGGATACGAATAAAACCACTCGCGACGAGATTGAATTGGAAACCGATTTGAATAAGAAACGGAGTTACGGAGAACGTTGTCTATTTCCAAGAAAATAATGAGTTACCGAGTTAAATCGATTTCGACGATTAGATCAGCATCAATAACAAAAGTAACAAACGTGTACAAAAAACTTTAAAGGGGATTTTTATTAATTTGACAAGGGCTAATGATGGAAAAAACTAGAATAATACCACTAAAAATCAGTCTTAATTATTCCAAGCATACAATTTCAAGTAAAAATCGTACTTAGTAGGTAGGTGTCACACAACGGTGGTAGGTAAGTATACAACGCAACATACCACAGTTTTCTAACAAAAGGGTAACCATTAAAAATTAATATCATCAAATAGGTACCTAGTATCTAAAACAATTTCTTTACAAACCACTAATCTTGGTTAAAAAAAGGTCTTAAACTTCGAAAAATGAGAAATAAAGGGTGGTAATTCTCATGACCGAAGTTACTCAGTAAAAGTGAGAAGAGTCTCTAGTCGAAATCGATTTAACTTTGTAACACATCATTTTCGTGGAAATAGACAACGTTCCGTTTCCTACCAGGGTGTCAGCTTGGGTCTCTATTGATTCCCTCATTTCTTGATACCTAGAACCATTTCAAAGAGAAAACACCCATAATATACAGGGTGTTACATTTTAAAACGGTCACAGGTCAGAAATCGATTCTACAGCTCATTTCCAGCAAAAAATGTCTCCTGGTAATTTTAGAGGCTTCGTTTTCGAGTTATTTCTCTTTCAAGATTTTTTTCTCTTTGACCCCATCTCAGTAAAACGGCTATAACTCCCCATGCAAATTCAAATCTGATTACATCGTTGGAAAGAGCGTAAAATTTCCTAATTTCTTGATGGAAAAAACCCATATTTCAAATCGGAAAATGGGGTATTTCAATTTTTTTAATTTTTTCAAAAGAGTAAGGCTCAGGAATATCGGTAATCGGGTCTGTTCGCCGAGAAAATGTTGAAACGAAAACATGATAAAATCTTGAGAATCTTAACTTTTTTCAAAAGCACATAGCTTCCGCAATCCGGTACGTGAATTTTTACCTGTAGGCCTAAAATATGCGCAAAAATCTCAGCTTTCCTGCTGTCTAGTCATTTTCATTTTTAAAGCACGATTTATCTGTTTTTTATGTGTTTGAACGCGGAAAAACGTGAATTTTCTCAACGGAATCACCGCTCCTCATATTATGAGGGGTTCGTTATTGTGCACAGAGTACCGGAGACAAGTTAGATATTGTGCTAACTGTGCTACTGTGTATTGTGACAAGATATTGTGCTAACTGCTAACTGAGGAAAATGCCGCGTTCGGGGGAAGGACGGCCAAATATTCATTCAATTTTTGGATTCTACGTACCTTGACTTGAAATGCAAACCAACAAATTTTGAAGGGGGTTGAACAATTTTTTTTTCTTGGTCGATTCCAAAGGTTCATTATTGAAAATAATAAACCAAAATTACTAGGAGACATTTTTTGCTGGAAATGAGCTGTAAAATCGATTCCTGGCCTGTCACCGTTTTATAATAGTATATAAGTATAACGTAACTCCCTTAATTTAATTAACCAGTGCTTAGAAAAAAAAATTGGAAAATTTACACTTTTATATATTTTCAAAACCATCTGGAGTCCCAACATACAAACCAAGAACTCGGCTCGAAACTACAGAAGTTGTCATGGAATGTAAAAGTAGGTAGGTTCACTCAAGGTTAAATGTCAATATTCCGTCTATTAATCGTGTCATACTTTTGTGACCCACTTTTAAATTTTTAAGCGGGGCTGTAGGTTTCCATTGATCATGTAATCCGATACTTCATCGCAACCCCCATTGTTTTTGAGAAACTTTAGTAAGGTAAATAATCATCAATATTAATCGACTAATTGAAAACAACCACGATCCAGCGAGGTGTGTAGTATGTACACGTCAGTTTAGTGAATATCATCATGATGTAATATTGCACACGCACGGTTTTCTAACAGTAACAGTAACTAACGTGTTCTTGGCTCGTGTTTGGACAAGATGTGTTTCAATTGAGACAAAGACCATAAGACGTAGATATCCAAACACATTCGTTAGTAAATCGTCGATAGACATCCTGATTCATGAACGGACACCGATGAACATGAATCGAGAGACTTTTAATACTTAACGCTCCGTGGGCTATAAACAGCAGTTGAGAATGATGTCATGTGAAAGGAATGAGGACGATTCAGGCAGGGAAGTTCGAAGTGGAAACAACGAAGTACACCCACCTAATAATAAACTTGGACGGAGGATACACAAATTCAATCAACGGTACAGGTAAAATTGAGCGAATGATCGATCGTGCAGGAATAATGAAACAGAACGATAACACAGAAATGTACATCGAATCAACCATAAACCAAATAGGTAGGTACCCGAAAAAGGCGAAAGTAGGTCTATCTTGCCGGGTCATCTTGGGTCGAACGAAGAGGAGAGAAACAACAACCATTATGTCACTGAAATTAGAACTCAACAATTAGTTCACCCATGATTCATTAATATAAATACTGAGGTCTACATACCGATAGGCATTTTGAATGGAGGGCGTTCCGAAGCACCGTAAGACTGAGAAAACACCTCCTAGAAATAAACTGTTACGGTTGACGTTGACAGCCGGTCAACCGATGATTGCACAGTTCTGCCAACCGACACGATGGTAATTTACCTTCATCTTGAAATTTCCCTACTTCATACTGCTGGTAAGGAGGGGACTAGGATGTCCGATTCACCGAATGAATCGATTTTTAAAAAGTAAAGTATCGAAAAGAATTGTGATTATGGTTCATTATTTGCAATAATGAACCTTTGGAGTCGAGGAAGAAAAACTTGTCACCAAAAATCGAATAAAAATATTTTCCCATTCGTACGTGACACAATACTTGTTCTTTGATCAATTTAAAATTTCGTACATTTTAAATAATTTTTCGACACCACCTAGAGCTCCGAGGGAACAATCGTTTGGTTAATAAGGATAATTAATTACCCAATTAATGAATGTTCCATGGCATCTTTCGATTTAAGATAGTGTTAAATTTTAAGAAACGAATGACACCGCCCAGACGATAAACAATCATTAAATGCACGTTTATTGTGAAATTTATCTGAACACGTGGGTTACTCCAGAATGGGGGGTGTGCCTTGATTTTTTTTAGATTTTTAATCGAAAGTAGACTACATCCTGAGAATTTTGGCGCCAACCGCGACCTTCTAGCGTGAGTAGATCTGTTTCTAAGATTTTTCAAAGTTTCGACCGTTTATGACGTCACGCGCCCCTCTCGCCTGGGCGGGACCTCCCAGCCCACTGTGACGTCATAAACGGTCGAAACTTTAAAAATTCATAGGAAAAGATTTACACACGTTAGAAGGTCGCGGTTGGTACCAAAATTCTCAGAATGAGGTCTAGTTTAGATTAAAAATAACAATAAACAGTTTTTCCTACCTAGGCGCACACCCTATTGTGTTAAGGTCCCAAATGCCTCCCCTCCCAACAACCCGATGTCCTTAAAAAGTGATTGAAGGGTAAACTTTACAGAAAAATAATAAATTGTTGTGTAATAATTTGCAGCATTTTTTAAAGAACCAATACATACATATTAGACTCGATTCCTTTTGCTTCCTCACTACCGAAGGTAGGGAAGCTTTGTATTCGTGAAAGAAGTGAAAAAAAAAATGTCCTCCAAAATCAAAATTTCCACTTGCTTTTTGCGTTTTAGAGCTTCCCGAACAATTTTGGTTCCGTGTCTGTCTGTCTGTCGGTCTGTCTGTCTGTCTGTGGTCAATCCTTGTCCCGGGCAAAACTATACTAACCTGTGGTCCGATTTTGATGAAATTTTCAGGGATTGTGCGGGTTAGGTCCTAGACGGTCCCCTATAAATTTCAGCACCTTCGGATCAGCTGAGTGAGCTCCAAGGCCATTTTCTCTCCTGTTGAACGCAGGAAGCTGAAATTTGAGAGGCAGGGTCAATGGAGAATGCTGAAGGTGCCTGAGTGGTCACTGATCAGCTGAGTGAGCTCCAAGGCCATTTCCTCTCCTGTTTTTCGCCAACTGATTCTATACGTCCATGTTACAATGAGTGAGGAAGCTATACTGCCCACCCAACTTGGCAGACGTTTATTTCATAATTTATCAGAAAACTCAATCCTGTAGTAGTAGAAAGATAGAAACATTAACTATTGGATCATGAAACCCGAATTCATATTAAGTACCTACTGGAACAACCAACTGCTAAGTAGGTACTAACCAGTATACTTAAATTGCTTCCGAGTCTACCAAGGTAGCGGAAGCTTTGTTTTCACTTTTCAAGGACGAAAAAAAAAGTTCTCCAAAATCAAATTTTTCACTCGCGTTTTGCGTTTTAGACCTTTCTGAACAATTTTGGTTCCGTGTCTGTGTGTCTGTCTGTCTGTCATGAATTCCTTGTAACGCGCATAACTATACGAAGTTATTATCCGATTTCTATGAAATTTTCAGGGATTGTGCGGGTTGGTGTGTAGACAGTCCCCTATGAAAATCATCATCCTCGGACTAATAGAAGCGACTGTGCATGCGCAAACGTGAATTTCCTTGTAACGGCCATAACTTCCACATTTCCTACCTGATTTCGATGAAATTTTCAGGGATTACGCGGATCAGGTTGTAAATGGTCCCCTATGAAAATCATCACCCCCGGAATGAAAGTAGCCACTGCGCATGCGCATACGTAAAATCCTTGTAACAGCCATAACATTTACATTTTCCATCCGAATTTGATGACATTTTCTAGTATTGACCAGATTAGCGTGTAGATGGTCCCCTATGAGGGTAGTGAAAGGTACTTAGAGATCGGTGTTTTCAGATTAACTACTATGCATCGAATCATCTATATAATCCGGTTATGGATACGAGGAAGCTATGTTCCACACCCACTTGGCAGACGTTTTTTTTATTTGGAATGGATAGATAGGTAAGAGCAACAAACCTTAGTGTAAACAAATGTAGGTGAACAATGATGAAAATGTGGTTGTTTTTTTCTTCTACTTTTCAACTTAAATTCAACTGTGGTTGTTTACCACTCCACTTCTTCTTGAGATAAAGAATTGAATTACCCGATTCTTAAAAATCAAAAAATAATCGAAATCCATAGTTATGAAAAATAATCGATTCTTTGAAGAAGGAATTCTATGCGCCTTGCGAAGTATCGAGGTGTAACCTTTTTTGTGAGGAGAAAGTTAAGAGGAACTCTTATACTTCTTATCAATAGATAATTAGGATTAAAAATAAGACTTGCGGATATGGATTGAACTCGTGCGCGCTTTTTAGGACGTCCCACAGTAAGACTTGGGCGTCCTTATGCGATCGATCTGGGGCGAAGGAGGACAACACTCAACAAAACAATAAATAACCACACAGTAATCCGTTTTAAACCATTCTGAATCCAAATCTGCGAAAAAAACCATAGGTGTGTGTGTGTGTGTGTGTGTAACAAAATCTTGTGTCGTCTGCACAGGCCTTAGTACTCAACCGATTTTCCTGTTTTTTTTTGTTCGACGCGGAAAACTATCTAGTTGTGCACTACGTCACTGGAATTTCGAATTTTGCCTTTTAAGGGGGGGGGGAAGGGGGGGTTAAAGCTTTAAAAACGTGCGTTTTTGGGCATAATCTTGTGTCATCTTCCCAGGCCTCAATTTCCAACCGATTTACGTGTTTCTTTTTTTGTTTGACTCAAATAACTTCCGGGTTGTAGGTACATGATTTCACCAGAGTACCAAAATTCGCAAGGGGATGGGGCGAGTGGGGGGGATAATATTTACAAAATACCCGATTTTTCAATATTTCGGTTCCTTTACTGCTTACTAATTGTACCCAACCTTCGAAATTGAGGAAAAATTCTCATTATACCTCCGGATTTTCATGAATTATGCTCTGTACCACCATGGAATTAATAGTGGTGCCACCATGGTGCCAAGACACCATAAACCGCATATTTGGTGGGGTTTTTTTTGTGTTTCACCTTGAATACGGATGTGAACCTCGACGGACCGCCTACTAAAACTAATAGATGAAATTTGAACGTTACGACGTATTTCCGCTTTGGTGCCAGACCGGCACCATTGGAGGAGGAGGGGGGGGGGGGGTGAACTCGAATTTGCATGTTGGGTATCGTAGATCATGGATTTTAAAATGCTCTTCAGATTCGAGGCTCCCATGCCCCTACAAGTGTTATGGAGGATAATGGTGAGGGGGGGGGGGGGTCACTATTTCTTGCCTAAAGTAATAAATAAATTAGATCGAGTGAAACAGTTTTATCGCTTACCAACTGGTTAAACTGATGTAATGCTCATCCAATGGGACGTCCCCTGGAATGTGTGCATTACCTACTAAACAATATGTTTCAATATTTCGGTTCCTTTATAGCTTACCCCAAGCTACGTACCCAAGCTTTGAAATTGAGGAAAAATTCTCATTATACCTCCGGATTTTCATGAATTATTCTCCGTACCACCATGGAAGTAATAGTGGTGATACCATGGTGCCAGAACACCATAAACTGCATATTTCATTTTTTTTTGTGTGTTTCACCTTGAAGTGGTGCCACCATGGTGCCAGGACACCATAAACTGCATATTTCGTGTTTTTTTTTGTGTGTTTCACCTTGAATACGGATGTGAACTTCGACGGGCTCCCTACCAAAACTAACAGATGCGACATACGACATACTACCTACCACTTTGGTGCCTGACTGACACCATTGGTTTAGGGGAGGGGGGTTGAACTCGAATTTGCTTGTTGGGTATCGTTGTAGATCATGGATTTTAAAATGCTCTTCAAATTTGAGTCTCTGATGCCTCTAGAATATTTATGGTGGTGGTGGGGGGGGGGGATATTCTGGCTTAAAATACAAAATTACACTGAGTGAATCAGTTTTATCGCGTACCTACCGGTTTAAATTAACCTAATGCTTATCCAATGTGACGTACCCTGGAATGCATGCATTACTCAACAATGTGTTTCAATTTTTTATTCCAAGAAGGAGTCCAAAACGATCGTAAAATTTACGTATTTTAAAATATTATACTGTTTCCGTGGGAAACACCATGTGTTGATTCTCCTAGAAAATTAATGTGTCTGATTTTGCCAAGAAAATATTTTGGAATCACAGTTGGGCGTTCAGAGTTGAAAGTTAATAGCTCCACATTAGGCTGGTTCTAAATTGGATCAATTTTCAAAGTAGAAACTTAGTCGTTTCACAACTGCTGATTCTCACAAATGCATTTCAACGAAACTTTTCAACAGTTGAAATGCTAATGCAATACATTTACTAATCTGATCCTATTAGAATTTTGCATGCAAATGGTGTTCTACTTGTGAGAGTTTTGGTTTTGTAGCTTTGTATCCTCTTCACACTGAGTGCCTACTTGCAGCTTCGTTACAGAGTTTTTGAAACGAAAGTCTCTGTGTAGCCTACCTTAGGAAAAATTCAATTTTTTTTCAAAATTAAACATATTGTAGAGGACATCTTTTGGCTGAAGAGTTGAACGTTTATTCCAACCAGAAAACTTATTTGAAGTTGGTCAAAAACGTATTTTACCACATTCCTGCTAAATCCTTAAAAATTTGTCTACCAAGTTGGGTGGTCAGTAATTATTCCTTATGAAGAATATATTGGAGTCGTGGATTTGGTGGTTCGAAAATGATAGCGATCAGAGCACTTACAGGTACCTATTTATTTATTTTGGGTTGTTGGGGTAGGGTAATAGAGGGTGTTTTTATCTCCTCGGAGCCCTTCTTATCCCTACCCAAGTCAAGGTCATGCGTCCCCGTCGCGCAACCCGGGCCCCCTGGGATGAGCAGAGGTGGTCCCATTAGGTTTCCTTGGTGGACCCCTCTTGTAGTTCCAGGGGTGGCTGAATGACCCTCTGGCGATTAGGGAGGGGACCCTTGTTACCGGGTTCCCTGACCCTTCTTAAATGTGCTTCCCCCGTTATGAACACAAACAACGACGAGCCTCATAACCCCCGCCGGCCCATTGGCACGCGGGGTTCTGGGGGAGGCGCTCAGAGGCGCCCCAGGCAGGGGCGTCGGCCATCCTCTCCTTCCTCCTCTTCCTCATCATCCCTTCCCTCTTCCTCTTCCACTGCCTCTCTGAACCACCAGTGTGCCCATTGTGAGCGAGCATTCACTACCAGGTCTGGCCTTGGTCTCCACGTCAGACGGAAGCATCCTGTTGCTGCTAATGCTGCAATTGAAATAGAAAGAGTACAGCCTAGGTATGCTTCCGAGGATCTTCGCAGGATGGCGGGTGATGAGGTGGTGGCTGTGCGCAGTGGGGTACGTAATATCAATGTCTATTTAAGTGAGCGTTTTCCCACACGCACAGTCAATGCCATCTCAAAACTCCGCCAGAGGCCTCACTATAGGCAGCTTGTCCAGGATGCTATCCTGGCAAATAGCAGTGGGGCCTCTCCTGCATCTCCTATTGCTGACGTGGAGCAGCAGCCTGCCATTCAGAATCCCTCCCCTGGGACCTCCGGTCTTCTTGCCGATCTGAAGACCGAAGTCATGAGGCTCGGGGGGCAGGTAGGCCGCATTGAAGGCTACGAAAGCACCTACCTGCAGGATCTGGTGAGGCGGGCTGCTGAAGGGTCAGAAAACCTGGAGGATGAGGTTGCAGCCTATCTAGGGAGAATCTTCCCGCAGGTTGGGGATGCGACCGTGACGCGGCACCAAAGAGGACCTCCTCTTAGAATGGTGTTGCGTGGAGGTCGCAGAGCAGCTAAGCAAGCAAGACGGCGGGAGTACCACCGGGTTCAGAGTTTGTGGAGGAAGCATCCGGCGCGTGTAGCTGCGGAGGTACTGGAGGAGCCTGGGGAAAATCAAGTTCAACCCCCTCTCCAGGAGTTTGTGGACTTCTGGGAGCCACTTTTGAGTGCTCCCAGTCATGACCCTGGAGAGCGAGTGGTTCCCCCAGTCTCCACCAGGGATTCCTTACGCGGCATCATGTGTTCGCCGGTGCTACTTGACGAGGCACATAAGTGCCGTGTCAAGAACTCCACTTCCGCTGGACCTGATGGTATTTCCGCCCGTCGCTGGAATAAAGCACCTAAGACGATTAAGCTGCTCATCCTCAACCTACTCCTCCTTGCGGGAAGACCCCCGAAAGCGTTAACCCGTACCCGAACAGTGTTCATCCCAAAGAAAGGGGGAAGTGGGCCTGGAGGCTATCGACCGATCTCTGTGTCCTCGGTAGTCTTCCGCCACTTCCAGAAAGTACTGGCATCTCGCCTCCAGGTGGCTGGTGTCATTGGTGACGTCCAGAGAGCGTTTCGGCCAGCGGATGGCACAGCGGAGACCCTTACAGTTCTCCAAACTGTCATCTCGCTGGCCCGTATTAAACGCCGGCAATTACATCTCGCCGCTCTGGATGTCGCTAAGGCCTTTGACACCGTCAGTCACTTTGCCCTGACCGATTGTCTTCATGGTGTCGGGGCCCCAACTCGATTAATTGAGTATGTGGCCTGTCTGTACCATGAAGGCGTGACGGTCCTAGAGGCAGGAGGTGAGATGTCAAGGGATATAATGATCGGGCGAGGGGTACGCCAGGGGGATCCCCTATCACCACTCCTCTTCAACCTGGTCGTGGATACGGCCTTGGGTAAGCTGCCCACAGAAGTAGGGTTTGATCTCGCCCCTGGGGTGCGAGTAGGAGCATTGGCCTTTGCCGATGATGTTATCCTACTCGCAGAAACCCGTGAGGGCTTGCAGATTGCCCTCAACGCATTTGCTAAGCAGCTAGCCAGGTGTGGACTTGTGGTCAACCCCGATAAATGCGGGTCGGTCTCCTTGGTCCCGTCGGGTCGCCAGCATAAGGTGAAGGTTGTGGATGGGGGTTTTGTCATTGGACAATCCCCCATTCCTTCCCGATCTGTGTTGGAGGTTTGGCGGTACCTTGGAGTCGACTTCATGGGGGTGGCCACCATTACTGCCAGCCGTGTGGACCTTGGTAGAGAGCTAGCTCGCGTTACCAAGGCTCCATTGAAGCCACAGCAGAAGCTGCGCCTCCTCCGCACGTACTTACTGCCAAAGCTAACCTATGGTTTAGTCTTTGGTAGGCTTACGGCGGGGAGGCTGCAGGAATTAGATCGTGAAGTACGCTCTGCTGTGCGCTCTTGGCTGAAATTCCCGCCTGGTGTCCCAAGTGCCTACATCCATGCACCAGTTAAATCTGGTGGGCTCGGTATTGTGTCCCTCTCAGCAAGCATCCCCTCTCTGCGCCGCCAGCGCCTGCTAGCCCTCCGAGGGTCGAGCTGGGGGGTCGCCCGTGCTGCTGCTGATCTTGATTTTGTCAGGCAGCAGTTAGCATGGTGCGACCGAGCAACACCATCTGCTCCAAAACCCAGTTCGTCTGCTGAGTTCGCTGCTGCGCTGCATGAATCAGTAGATGGTAAGGAACTCCGACAGTGCTCCGAAAGCCTAATCTCTTCCCAGTGGGTAGATTGGGCTTCGGAGGGCATTGGGGCCCGCGACTACCGCCACTTCCACGCCGTCCGTGTGGCATCTCTGCCAACTGCGGTGAGGTGTACGAGAGGTAGTCGTGGGGCAACCCTACCCCTTTGCCGCGCCTGTCGGAGTCGAAGTGAACATCTGTATCATTTGGTGCAGCAGTGTCCACGAACTCATGGGGGCCGCATTCTACGTCATGATGCGGTCGCCAAGCAGATAGCAGGTGCCTTGTCATCTAGCGGCTGGGATGTTGAGAGGGAGAGGTTATACCACATGCCGAGTGACCAGGGTAAGAAGCCCGACATCGTTGCCGTCAAGCCTGACCAGTCTTGCATTATCCTGGATGTCCAAGTTGTCAATGGCAGCTTGGACATGGAGCAGACTTGGCAGGCTAAGATAAGGAAATATGACACGAATGATTTACGGCAAGCGGTGTCGAGCTAAAAGGAGTGGCACCCAACAACATCAGGGTGATGGCTGCAACATTGTCATGGCGCGGAGTGTGGTGCGGGAAAAGCGCCACGGAGTTACGCGAGTTGGGCATCTCGGTAGGCGTACTCCGTGGTATCACCACCCGCGTCCTGCTCGGCTCATATTTGAACTGGTGGTCGTTCTATAGAGGCACTTCCCTTCATCCCTCTCTCCCACCCCCACCATCCTCATCTTCCCTAATCCCAAGGGCCGGCGTCGGGTGAGTCCTGGGCGTCCTCCCCATTATATTTGATTTATTTATTTATTTTGTATTAATGGCGTGCCCCCTGCGTCTTTCAGGGGAGTTTCTTAAAAAAAAAAATCAGAGGCGCCAGGAAAGAATATTTGTGAGGCAAACAGCTTGGCCAGTCACAAAGGAATAAACAACAATCAAAAAGGGGAAAATTATATCTGTCAAGTGCACGTGTGTAGGACACTTTAACTTTAAACCTAATGTGAATTGAAACCTCCATTCTACAATAAACAATAAATTACTTCTTAGTAAACTTGATGTTAATCATCCATAGATTTCTGTATCAGATCATTTAATGAAAAATACTAGCAGTAGGAAATACGTTGGTTATTAATGAGTAGGTAATACTGATAGGTTACATTGTGATCAATTTTCAATCAGTTGCCATCATTAAAAGGAAATCAACCTGAGTCATGCAACGCGGTTCACGCCAATACAGTCCACTTGTGTTTGTCTTTCCTTCCGGTTAAAATCAAAACCCTCGAATCGACATACCTACCTATTTCAGTTATAAACACTCACAGAAAATAGCCACGAAACAGCTCAATCAATACCCAAGTTATTTTTTTGAGTAAAATAACGTGAATCAATTTAAATGTTTGAACCGTGGTGGGAGATGTGGGTGAATGGATATTTCATACTTAGCCGTGCCGGAGGATAATTTTTTTATTTTAATATCTCGATTGTTTGCCTAGACTGATGCTGTGGTGGTGGGGGTGTGGCAATACTTGACCAAGCGCTTACCCTCCTGTCACTGTCTTCCCCTCCACAACAAAACTTACGTCATTCTTCAAATTTCGTCAAACTTCCTTTTTAGTAATAATAAAATAGTCCCTAAATATTGTATAAGTTTTCCAAAATTGCCTATTTATTACTTGAAAAAAATTAATAAATTAATAGTAAAATCTAAAAAAACGTCTGCCAAGTGGGTGTGGCACATAGCTTCCTCGTATCCATAACCCGATTATATAGATGATCCGATGCATAGCAGTTAATCTGAAAACACCAATCTCTAAGTACCTTTCACTACCCTCATCTACACACTAATCTGGACAATCCTAGAAAATTTCATCAAATTCGGACGAAGAATGTAAGTGCGGTAGTGATGGGAATCAAAAAATTTCATAGCCAGACTGGGTATCGAACCTGGAATTCCTAGGTGTGAGTCCAGTACTTTGCTTACTGATCTACAGAGGGGTTTGTAGATAGGCTTTGAGATCCTCACCTCAGACGCAACTGTTACGGCTGTTACAGAGGCTACTGTAAATTTTAAGGCCTTGATTTTCATTGGGGACCATCTACAACCTAATCCGCGTAATCCCTGAAAATGTCATCGATATCGGGTAGAAATTGTGGAAGTTATGGCTGTTACAAGCAATTCACGTTCGCGCATGCGCATCGGCTACTATCAGTCCGGGGGTGATGATTTTCATAGGGGACCATCTAAACACTAATCTGTAACATCCCTGAAAATTTCATTGAAATCGGATGGAAAATATGGAAGTTATGGCTGTTACAAGGAATTCACGTTTGCGCATGCGCAGTCGCTTCTATCAGTCCGAGGATGATGATTTTCATAGGGGACCGTCTACACACCAACCCGCACAATCCCTGAAAATTTCATCGAAATCGGACAATAACTTCGTATAGTTATGCGCGTTACAAGGAAATCATGACAGACACACAGACACACAGACACACAGACACACAGACACACAGACACACAGACAGACAGACACACAGACAGACAGACACGGAACCAACATTGTTCAGAAAGGTCTAAAACGCAAAACGCGAATGGAAATTTTGATTTTGGAGAACTTTTTTTTTCGTCCTTGAAAAGTGAAAACAAAGCTTCCGCTACCTTGGTAGACTCGGAAGCAAAATGTAATTTTCTTATTTATTTATTTTGCATATTTTTAGTAAGGAAAAATAGTGTTTGCTATGTTTGCTTAGAGGGGTCGTCACTGTTTAATTCAAGATCAACTTGCTGGGTTTCTTAATATAGAAACAACAACACCATTGACTACGATGGCTTTTAAATAAATTCAAAGGGTTGTAGATTATCTCGTAGTGGTAAACAAAGTAACCAATGGAACAATGTACACTTTTTACAAAAAATAATATATTTTATCGATAGAATACTTCATTTATCACGAGGAGGCGAGTAGTTGTAGTACCCATAACTCATAACATCTTCATTCATTAGGCCTGGTCAAGTCGTAAATAGCGTTGTCCGAAAGTAGGACGTCCAATCACAATCGATCCAGTTTTACGAGGACAACCAAGAGCTGAGATGGACAATGACGTCATTGGGGGGGCAGATAATATTCTAAAACCTATAGACCAACACCCTCATAAATCTTCCAAGGTTAGTCATTTTTTTTTGGTATTAAACGGATTATTTGAAAATGTGGTGCTACAGATTTAGTTGGGTAAGTTCATACCAGATTAAAATGATTATCGGTTGGTTTTTAATTACCCAGCTTGGTACTTGAATTTATACATTGTTCTGATTGTGATAGTAACTGCCAGGTTGTGAATTTCACTTCCAAGTTGACAGTGAGATGATGGCTCGATAAATTGTTAATAAGTCATCAGTTGCGCATTTTCTGATATTGAAATGATTTCTGTTTGATGAGGAAGGAGAAGTTTGCTATTCGTACTTACCTAATTTCAAGCAATGTTATCAAGATTGGTGACTTAACGGCTATTTGTTTTGTTGCTTACCATGAATATTATTATTTCAACGTTAGATGTCAGTTGATTTATCAATTCATATTAAATTGAGGAAACGGTAACTAACCCGCCTTTCGAGGTATTTGCTTATTGGTACTTACTCCTGAACCAAACAGGAGTTTGCACTTAGGCTTCGATTGAACTTCAAGAACCCGAATAAATACAATCAAAAGGAAATTCTCTCGCGTTGAGGTGGAGCAAAGTGATTGGGGCCACCTCTCCCTTCGGAAAGTATAGTTGGGGCTCAAGAGGTTCAAATCCAGGAAAGCCGCGTAAATGGAAACCTACCATGTAGCTTCGCATGGAAGGCAATGAGGCATTGTAGCATTGAATACAAATATGGCTCATTATTTTGAGCTCGCGTATCAATTGCGCCGAAGGTTTACGGCACAAAAATAGGCATTGGTTTTACTAAAACAGCTTGTATCAGGATCGCATGCAAACCTACATTTCAAGAAAAGTACCTTTTTTTGTAGGTATTGCGATAAAAAAATTCAGACGTTGGTACCCACCTGTTACTCTCCCGATGTATTGCAGGTAGGTAGAAAATTACCGAAGTTCCCAAAAGGGGAATTCAACAGAAGAGTGAATCAAAGTTAATATTATTACCTTCGCGACCCCAAAACTATTTTAAATTTTAATATTAGAAACTTTTTGTAGAAAATCAACTCAACATTAGAATATTTTCAATGTATGTTGCGTGTGCGTGTGTGATGATATTGTAAGTACAAGAGGGAAATTTTAGAGGTCTGATAGACCTTTCTGATTATTATTTTATACCGATTTCTTCTTGTTTACTCGTATATTCCATAAGAGAAGGACCGTGTCCCTGGGTAGAGATAAACACACGGATAAACACTCATGGAGAAGGACACAGATTTGTTACAGTATACTAATAATAGTATTTACGTAAATTAGGAAATTCACGTGAGGTAGGTGTTTTAATTTATTATACCTACTTATGATTATTATTGGTATAATAAATTAAAACATACTTTACGTAAATTTACGTAAAATTCAGCAATACGCTAAGGCGAGTGAATAGCGGGCACAAGTTCTTCCGACTCCTCGTAACGCATTCATGATGGCCATGGAAGAGAGTTTAAATTTGTCTTAATATAATTGAAAACTCACCATACTCGTAAATACATACCCCAGACGGTGAGGATGCCGAGAAAAAGACCCTCTGCAAGAATTTCTCCAGTCTAAACAACTCATAACACCTACGTTATTTGTAGTCTGAAAAGACCGATAGAATAACTCGAATTGCCCCACACAGTTATGCCATATGCAACACTAGACCTGAAACAGGCATAATGTACTGTTCGATGCAACTCAATGGAGATTGCGATGGCAAGTCTTCAAATTATGAACACGTTATGTACACTCGTACTAGTACACAAGGTGTTTCACATTATTTATAGGGTCAGATTATAGGGGGTTTTATAGCGGTTGATTTCCTTTATTTTTGCTTCTAGAAAAAATTCCAACGGTAGACACCGATGATTTTTCATGAGGAATTCGAATTAACATTTTCGCGCAAGTAAATTTCCGATGTCCGTATAGAATTAGTTTTTTCTAATACGAACCCCCAGTTTTGGGAGCACATGAAATTTCATTGTTTTTCAACGCTCATCCAGTGGTGCCACCCGTTTCGTGATATGAATTGATTTTGAAGAGATCAATTGATCTTGAATTTCAAGGTCGGAAATACGGAAATCAGTAGGTGGATAACTCAGAGAAACTAAGGTACACGATTAGAAAAAAATAAAAAATTAAAGTGTTTACTGGATAAAATGAAAAATGATTGGCACCACGAGAATCAACGTCGGAAAACAATGAAATTTCAAGTGCCACACTTGGGGGGTCTACCGTTCTACGGCATTTTTGAAAAATTGCAGGGTTGAGTGATCTCGTTAACGGATTGCGTGCAACTAAAAAAAATCGATTGAGGGGACGAATTCTCAAGAAATGTTGTATAGAATCCTAATCTCCGATAAAAACTGCAATATAAACTTTACCTGTGGGAGAAAAAACCAAGTTGATCTAGTTGTGCCCCGAAGATTTTGGTTGATGTAGGTCACTCCTAAGGGTTGAAAAATAAGGTTTGAAATGTTGAAAACGCCCTAACTCAAATACTTTTGATACAAAGGTATTGTTTTTCCATCAATTTAAGATAGTATAGAATTTTTTGAGACCACGCGGAGCCCTGTAGGATAAACCGTTCGCTCCCTACAAGAATTTAAGGGTTGGACCTGCGATAAATCAGAAACTCGAGTGAGAATCGCAAAAGAGGCCTAATCCCCGTTCAAATGTTAGCTGACCGAAATACGATCGATGTTTTTGTTCAAGTTGGTTGGTGGTAACAATGGCAAAGCCGCATTCTTTGCAGACGAGTGATCTATATAGAAAAATAATAAACCTTTGTGTAATAATTTGCAGCGTTTTTAGGACGTCCCACAGTAAGACTTGGGCGTCCTTATGCGATCGATCTGGGGTGAAGTTGGACAACACTCAACAGAAAAAAAAAATAACCACACAGTAATCCGTTTTAGACCATTCTGAATCCAAATCCGCGAAAAAAACCATAGGTGTATGTCTGCGCGTGTGTGTGTGTGTATGTGTGTATGTGTGTATGTGTGTGTGTAACAAAATCTTGTGTACTCTGCCCAGGCCTTAGTTCTCAACCGATTTTCCTGGTTCTTTTTTTGTTCGTCGCGGAAAACTATCTAGTTGTGCACTACGTCGCCGGAATTTCGAATTTTGCCTTTTAAGGGGAGGAAAGGGGGGGTTAATGCTCGAAAAACGTGCGTTTTTGGGCATAATCTTGAGTACTCTGCCCAGGCCTTAGTTCTCAAACGATTTTCCTGGTTCTTTTTTCGTTTGACGCGGAATACTATCTAGTTGTGCACTACGGCGCCGGAATTTTGGATTTTGCTTTTTAAGAGGGGGAAAGGGGGGGTTAATGCTTAAAAAACGTGCGTTTGCGTGCGTAATCTTGTAAACTCTGCCCCTGCCTCAATTTCCAACCGATTTGCGTGTTTCTTTTTTTGTTTGACTCAAATAACTTCCGAGTTGTACATGATTTTACCAGAGTACCAAAATTCGCAAGGGGAGGGGGTGAGTGGGGGGATAATATTCACAAAATATCCGATTTTTCAATATTTCGGTTCCTTTACTGCTTACTAATGGTACCCAAGCTTTGAAATTGAGGAAAAATTCTCATTATACCTCCGGATTTTCACGAATTATTCTCTGTACCACCATTGAACTAATAGCGGTGCCACCATGGTGCCAGGACATGGTGCCATGATGCCATAAACCGCTTATTTCGTGTTTTTTTTTTTTTTTTTGTGTTTCACCTTGAATACGGATGTGAACTTCGACGGTCTGCCAACCAAAACTAACAGATGAAAGTTCAATGTTACGACGTATTTCCGAATTGGTGCCAGACCGGCACCATTGGTGGAGGGGGGGGGGGTAAACTCGAATTCGCATGTTGGGTATCGTAGATCATGGATTTTAAAATGCTCTTCAGATTCGAGGCTCTCATGATGCTAGAAATGTTATGGTGGATAATGGTGGGGGGGGGGGGGTTTCAGTATTTCTTGCCTAAAGTAATAAATAAATTACATCGAGTGAAACTGTTTTATCACTTAACAACTGATTAAACTGATCTAATGCTTATCCAATGGGACGTCCCCTGGAATGCATGCATTACTAAACAATATGTTTTATAGGAGCGAAGATAACGGAAATAAATGGCTGATCCTATAAATTTTAGACACTGTTAATACCAAAGGCCATCATCACACTCAACCTTTTGCTTCCGAGTCTACCAAGGTAGCGGATGCTTTGTTTTTAGGACGTCCCACAGTAAGACTTGGGCGTCCTTATGCGATCGATCTGGGGTGAAGTTGGACAACACTCAACAGAAAAAAAAAATAACCACACAGTAATCCGTTTTAGACCATTCTGAATCCAAATCCGCGAAAAAAACCATAGGTGTATGTCTGCGCGTGTGTGTGTGTATGTGTGTATGTGTGTATGTGTGTGTGTAACAAAATCTTGTGTACTCTCCACAGGCCTTAGTTCTCAACCGATTTTCCTGGTTCTTTTTTTGTTCGTCGCGGAAAACTATCTAGTTGTGCACTACGTCGCCGGAATTTCGAATTTTGCCTTTCAAGGGGAGGAAAGGGGGGGTTAATGCTCGAAAAACGTGCGTTTTTGGGCATAATCTTGTGTACTCTGCCCAGGCCTTAGTTCTCAAACGATTTTCCTGGTTCTTTTTTCGTTTGACGCGGAATACTATCTAGTTGTGCACTACGGCGCCGGAATTTTTGATTTTGCTTTTTAAGAGGGGGAAAGGGGGGGTTAATGCTTGAAAAACGTGCGTTTGCGGGCATAATCTTGTAAACTCTGCCCAGGCCTCAATTTCCAACCGATTTGCGTGTTTCTTTTTTTGTTTGACTCAAATAACTTCCGAATTGTACATGATTTTACCAGAGTACCAAAATTCGCAAGGGGAGGGGGTGAGTGGGGGGATAATATTCACAAAATATCCGATTTTTCAATATTTCGGTTCCTTTACTGCTTACTAATTGTACCCAAGCTTTGAAATTGAGGAACAATTCTCTTTATACCTCCGGATTTTCATGAATTATTCTCTGTACCACCATGGAACTAATAGTGGTGCCACCATGGTGCCAGGACACGGTGCCATGATGCCATAAACCGCTTATTTCGTTTTTTTTTTTTGTGTTTCACCTTGAATACGGATGTTAACTTCGACGGACTGCCTACCAAAACTAATAGATGATAGTTCAATGTTACTACGTATTTCCGCTTTGGGAGGTGGGGGGGTGAACTCTAATTCGCATGTTGGGTATCGTAGATCACGGATTTTAAAATGCTCTTCAGATTCGAGGCTCCCATGCCGCTAGAAATGTTAAGGTGGATAATGGTGGGGGGGGGGGGGGGTCAGTATTTCTTGCCTAAAGTAATAAATAAATTACATCGAGTGAAACAGTTTTATCACTTAACAACTGGTTAAACTGATCTAATGCTTATCCAATGGGACGTCCCCTGGAATGCGTGCATTACTAAACAATATGTTTACTTTTCAAGGTTTAAAAAAGAATGTTCCCAAAATCAAAATGTCCAATCGCGTTTTACGTTTCAGACCTTCCTCAACAATTTTGGTTCCGTTTATGTGTGTCTGTCTGTCGTGAATTCCTTGCCACAGCCATAACTTTACATTTTTCATCCAATTTCGATGAAATTTTCAGGAATTATGCGAGTTGGGGTGGAGATGGTCCCCTATGAAAATCATGGCCACCAAATTGAAGTATTTTGTGCGCATGCAGGGGTTGGTTATCGTGAATTTTAATATGTAATCCAGTTTTGGAGATCTCTTGGTGTTACTATCTAGTCTGAATCTCTCATGATGCTAAAAATGTTACGGTATTCACCTAGCTACACGAAAAAAAAAGAAATTGGGTAAAAAATTTCTTGGAGAGTAGAAAGGTAATAAATTATTATACTCATGCAAAGGGACATCCCCTGGTACACGCTAATTGCTAAACAATACAATTCATAATAATAATAATAATTATTATTATTATTTGTATTACAGTATTCACCACCATTTTTATAAATCTTGCTTCAAAGAAGGGATAAAATGCCCCATTGATTGAGAGGAAGGTAGGTAGTTATTACAAAAAATTAAAAAAGGTAACTGGAAGATTTCAATAAACTATTTTATGAATTGATGTATTTCAATCGACAGATTCAATCAAGTTGGAGGAAAAAATGCATGATGCTTGAGCAATGCGGATTTACCGTTCTGCTCCATGATTCAATAGTTCTTTCCTGATGATCAACATTCGATCAAGCTTGAATATTAAATAATCAAATAGTGAGCAAAACACGAGATGCAGGAGTGAGACATTTCTCTTTGGAAAGAGTCAATGCGCCGGTGAGATCTGATTTGTGTTGTTCTGTCAATTCGACGTTGTGGTGAACCCTCAACCAGGGCGTCCCCTCCTGTACAAAGTTCCCGCGTTCGACAAGCAAGACCACCCCAGCAGCCAAGTCCAGCTGATCCAGGGGGCTTCGACGACCGCCTCCTAAGTCACGAACGACTTTGGCTAACGTAACACTGTCCACTCTGGTCAACCAACCTGCAACCAGTAGAAAGAAATACATAATTTCCAACAAAACATCTATATCTGAAATACGGAAAAATTGTGATTTTCGAGATTTTCGGACAAAACCATGGTGAGTAACCGCTTCAGTTAGGCTTATTATAAAAAAAAATAATCGAGTTTTCAACATCGTATGGTTTACAGTAAATAAATAGGTAGATAAAACTTTTGGAAACTAGGAATAGGAAGAAAATCGTCGTTGAAAATCAATCCTATGGGCTAAGATGTTGCTAAAGTTTTGCTTTTACAGAAAAAGAACGAGGAGAGGCTAGAGCCAGATGGAATGAGTTGAGGTATCATATGGTCGTATGGCCGATTTTAGACCAAATACAAAAGAGCTGCGAATTATTACATAACGGTTTATTACTTTTCTGTAAAGATCTCCCTTCTGCGAAGAACACAGATTTTCATTTATAGTACCTACCTATCAACCATATTATCGCGCAGTGATAACAGTCAAGTATATTCTGTAAGAAAGTTCGTACCAGGTAAACATCGTGCCACCAAAATTGTGGGTGCCTTCAATTGATTTGATTCTTGGTTGTTAAGGAAGCACAAGTGAATGGCATGAAATTCTATTCTAACAAACGAAATAATGTCGTTTGTTCAGCTGAAATTTGGCTCACTTCTGTCAACGAACGTTCATGTGCAATTCACGCACTTGTTTCAGACTAATCATTCGTACAACACAG
This sequence comes from Apolygus lucorum, assembly GCA_009739505.2. Taxonomy (NCBI): domain Eukaryota; kingdom Metazoa; phylum Arthropoda; class Insecta; order Hemiptera; family Miridae; genus Apolygus; species Apolygus lucorum. Next base: position 85,654,525 of record CM019167.2, read on the forward strand.
ATAAACTGAGACAACTGTCAACTACCTTCTAAGGGCTAGTTGGGCGAGGTGGAGAGGATTTGGGTCCTTAACTATGCTAGGGATCTATGCTAGCTACACTCACGTGTTCTGGTAAATTTCACAATAAACGCGATCAATTTCACAACTAGACCCTATATGGTCTTTCGTCAAGATTGGTCTATAGGAACATGGTAAAGTGCGTACGGCGGAAGGACGGAAAAAATTGTAATTATCCAATACTATTGGAAGTATTCCGAATACTGGCTTGCAGCGTGATCCATTAAACTGGCGTAACTGGTCATCACCCCATGAAGAAAAATAATGACAACAACAAAAATCCATAACCCGGTTCTCAAAGCATTGATCTCTAAGTAGTAGGTACCTTGCACTATCGTCATACGGGTATTAGTCTTGATTACAAACCCCTCCACACGTATAACTCACACATCTTCACAAAATTAGACCACAAATTATAACTAACACTAAAATTTAATTCATCATAAACTCAACCTGAAGTTGTTGCTAGGATGTCAGTGGTCTTTGAAGCCACCGGTAAAATCGAACGGTAGTCGTCATAACAGAGGGATTTAGCCACAACTGGGTCGACTCCTTGGTGGAGCATCATCTCCCGAAACTTGTCCAACGCCTTGCCATTATCGAGAACCTCCCTTATCTTCTTTCGCCCTTCCTCTTCGTTCTTCACCTTGCCAGACATAAAAATCAATTTTCCTCCTGAAATGAAAATACTGAAATAAGCGAATTTTCAAAAAGATACTTCCTAGTAAAACCATTTTGTAGGAAATTTCAAGCTTATTCCAAATTTATCACCCAGTAACATTTTCAAAATAGTAGTTTCCACAATATATATATTTTAACAACTCAGGGAAAAACAAAACAGGAGCCGCGTGAGAGATGATGAGAGATGATTTAAAAAAGACAGAGCCAGAGATGAAGAATATTTTCGAAGAAAGACTTGCTTAGGATGGGTCCAAGCCAAGCTGGACGGCTGCACCACCATCGAAGCCTAACAGGTTGTCGGCACACCTCCAACATTTCCGAGCGCCTCTGAAACATAAGCTGCTTGCTCGTAGTACAGCGAAGGCCAGACGAGCACGGAGCCATTTGATGGAGAATTTTTGATGTCATTTTTGATGGAGAATTCTTATGGGAACTATTTCGATAATTCTGAATTACACCATATTATATTGAAATGTTTAGGATGGCAATTTCCACTAAACATGTGTATTGAACTTACCAAGCACCTCAACTAGCTCGTTGATGTCTTCAACCCCTTTACCTCGAAGAGTCAAAATACTTTCTTCAATCTCAAGGCTGTTGCCAATGTATTGTCCGATTGGGTAGTCCATTTCTGTCAGTACACAAACCAAATTCATTCCCAGAAGAGTAGCATTGTCTTTCTGAAATAAATACTCAATTTCATTGACTTCTGTGTAACATTTGCGTAATAAGTGTAGATAGGTTCTACAAAACATTGTCTAAAAAAAAGGCGCGAGGGCTTGGGATTCGGAAAACCAATTTTTTGAATTCCATAAAATCGAGTTTTGATTAACTTTCGGGCACCCGCAACAATTTTATCTCACCTAGTTCAGTCGTAATCACGTGTTGAAGTGAACTTTTAGATTACCAGCTATGATTGCTGTTGTGCTAAGACATAATAATAATGAATATTATTATCTGTAATATTATTGTCTACTGTTGTTCGCAAGTTCGTAGGATCATTCACTCTGTATTAGGATATGCTGACTCTTATTCTACTCCTATAATATTCTATAATTTGATATCAACCAACATACATTACTTGTCCTGCCTACAGTTCGCGCCTACTAGTTGGTTTCCTTATATTGAGTAGTGATATGGTGGGGCTTTACCGAAATTAAAAGATAAAAATCAATCACTTTCTGTTCCCTGATGTCAGAATTCCACTGCTTAGGAAGAAGCGTTTACTTACTGTGATTTAAGGACAGTCAGCTGTAAATAGAGAAATGAGGCCCACGAGGGTCCATAAGATTGATGTTTGAGGGGTCGCCTAGTAGGATGAATAAAATAATATCACATAGTTGAGATGGTTTGTATTCTAATCATGTATTCGAGTGTCACACAAGATAAATGATATAAAATCAACTTATTTTGTGGACTTTTTTTCGCTAATATTTATATGAATAATTAAAGCATGCAAGAGTGACATTTAGAATTTTCAATGTAGAATCACGTGGTATAGGTTTTTCTTTATAAAAAAAAACCGGAAGACATCATAATTAGAAAATATACTCGTACGTGTAGTTTTTAGAGGCGGACCGACGGCCTAGCGGGTGCTCCAGGGTTAAAATTGATTTCCGGGTCCGACTTTGAATCGGAATCGCTCTTTCCATGCCTCAAAAGAGAAGGTTATATAGATGAGTGATCGCGAAAACATCAATGTTTTCCGTCACGTGTGCAGCGAATTGCGAAATTCGAGCAACCCATTAAGTAACTAGATGTGTGACACACGTAACTTCAAGGTATCGGACGAAGAATGTTATTTATGGTATGAAGAATTCAAGTTTGAGCATACACATTGTGCTGTGGTCACCGATGGTCAGCCCACAAAGAAACTTTTATTGAGGATAGTATCCTCAGGAAACTTTGAAGATTATGATACTTTTGACATTTTGATACATTAGACATTTGGATACATTGGACATTTTGATATGTTGGATGTTTCGATACGTTGGACATTATGATACCTAAGCCCAACATGATTGGACATTATGATACTAGACATTTTGATAAGTTGGAATTTTGGATACTTTGGATATTTTTATACGCTGAACATGTTATTATCTCAGACATTTTGGTAAGTTGAATAGTTAAATACGGTAGACATTTTTGTGATTTTGGTGAAAAATTTGTTCAACATTTTTTTATGATTAAATCAACTTTTAGAATGAATTGTTGTAATACCGAGTTTTGGATGTTGGAGACGATTGATGCGACAAGTATTTTAAGTTGAGAAGAAACAGCAAGTCTAATGTGAGGCTTAACACTATCTTCTTCTCTGGAAAACCCCAAAATTCCTATTGTGCTACTTTCATCTGTTTCTCACTCCCGTCGATTTCTCGATTTCATTTTTACTGAATTAGAATTTTTTGCATACCTTAAAATTAACAGTTCATTATTGGCATAATTAAAACACATTATAAATTAAATTTAAAAACGTATTAATAATTAACACTTATAATTAAACGCGGAATAATATGATTTAACAAAAACCAAATCGGTATGTTGACTCCGGACTACACCGCCGCCGCTTCTCCACGGATCCAAAAATTATAAAAATTAAAATGAAGAAATAATGTAATTAAAGTTTTTTTTGTGGAAAAGTAAGGGGTTGAAACAAAATTGCTAGGAGACATTTTGTTACTTTAATTAGTTGTAGAATCGAAGTTTTGTGGTTACGGGACACTCTTTGAAACTAATCCATAATTTTTTCTCGGTATCTTCGCTTTCCTTTTGTATTTCATTTCGGTGTTTGTGGAGGGAAAAGGGGTGACCTACAAATCCCTCTCTGGTACAGCCCTGTTTTCCGTGTCCGATGTTAAAGACCGGAAAACTTCTGGAGTCGATTCTACAACTAATTTAAGTAAGAAAATATCTCATAGTAATTTTGTTTGTGTAATGTCATACATTTCCAGTCAGTAGTTTTCCAATAAAGTGAGGTGTAGGGAACGCATTTGGAAATGTCTGCCTTGCTCAAAAGCTCGTGCAAAGCTTCAACACCCCATTATGTCTGACTTGCCACCAGAGAGAGTCACTCCGAGTAGAGCATTTTCTGCAACTGCTGTTGACACGGCTGGACCCATCATGTTGAAGGAATCTTTTCGGCGCAATGCAAGGTCCATAAAAGCATACATTGCTGTTGTCGTCTGTTTGAGATCCAAAGCTGCACATCTAGAGCTAGTTGGTGACCTTTCAACTGATGCTTACAAGGCTGCCCTTGATAGATTTGTCTCTAGACGTGGTTTGTGCTCTTCCATTCATTGCGACAATGGGACTAATTTTCGTGGGGCCCACAACAACATGCTAGAGATTCGACGCTTCCTAGAATCATCAGAAGCTGATTTTCAAGATTACCTCTCTATCCGCAATATCCCATACCGCTTCAACCCTCCTGAGTCACCTTGGATGGGTGGTTTGTGGGAAGCGGCTGTAAAGTCGACCAAGAGATTTCTATCCCGTATTTCGACTAACCGGTTGCTAACTTACGAAGAGATGGCCACCCTTCTCTGTAGGATTGAAGCTGTGCTCAATAGTCGCCCTATTTGTCGCATGACATCAGATGCTGGAGATAATCCTGATTTCCTGACTCCAGGACATTTCTTGATCGGAGCACCTCTGTTGAGCCCCCCAGAATTGGACATCACTTCGCTACCGAACAACCACTTATCCCGCTGGCAAGCTGTTCAACGTGCAACTCAGGAATTTTGGCACAGGTGGTCCAAAGAGTATTTAAATACCCTCACTGTCAGACCCAAATGGACCGTTCCTCGACCTGCAATGTCCATTGGTGATCCTGTATTCATTATGGGTCAAAACTCTCCAACCCTTCAGTGGCCACTGGGGATTATTGAAGAACTGATTAAATCAGAAACACGAATGTGAATCGCAAAAGAAGCCTAATCTCCGTTCAAATTAAAGCTGACCGAAATGCGATCGATGTTTTTCTTCATGTTGGATGGTTGGTGGCTTTACAGACGAGTGATCTATATAGAAAAATAAAAAATAATAAACCATTGTGTAATGATTCGCATTTGCATTTTAGCCTGGGCTAAGTCATCTACGGAGAAGGAAAAAAGAAAAAAGGGAAATAAAGAAGTCGAATTATTTTCTGATAAGCGTTAATTCGACAACTTAAGCTAATGATTGGTACCATCCAAGAACGATGGTGTTCGATAATGGCTCAAGATTTTGTCTGCTCCTTTGTTGCTGCCAATGAGTCCTGTCTTGTACCTAGTTCTCAATTCAACTTATTCTCCCTTCCTTACAAAATCCTATGCAAGTCTTTGAATTTACCAACACTTACCATTTTCCTTGCGAAAGCACTGGCCGCCTCAATCGTATTGTGTTGGGATGCCTCACCAATTTTGATATCCAAAACCATATGTTTGACGCCTGCAGCTGCTTTTTTGGAAAGGATGGACCCTGAAAATGAACGAATATGTACTGGAAAAAGTTCACTTTCACAGCAAATTGTAAATTGAATAATAAAAATTCCGTCCGTGCCCCACTTTTGGTTTATTATTTTCAATAATGAACCTTTGGAATCGACCTAGAAAAAAACTTTTTACCCCCCCCCCCCCCCTCAAAATTTGTTGGTGTACATTTCAAGACACGTAGAATCCAAAAATCGAATAAAAATTTGGCCGTCCGTCCGCCGTCCGCCGTACGCGGCACTTTCCCCACTTAGCATTGACCGATTTTGATGAAATTTGGTGTGTACGCTCCATTTGGGATCTAGTTGTGCCTAAATGAATGTTTATTGTGTTTTTTATCTAGATTAAATTGTTTGAGTGGAGATGAATAATAATTATCTTCGAATATGTGAATAGTAACTAATAACAATTGAGGACTCCTCCCAGGTTTAGCTGTTGTTTTGGAGAAGGACCGTCTTAGGACAACCTCTAACGATTCTTATGTGTTCAGAAAAATTGAGGAGTTGAATGTTTAAAAAGTGTTGTTTAAAAAAACGGCGTTAGTGTGTGCCCAATCACTACGATTGGTCTGATGGCTACGACATTCACATCAGGGAGCAGTCTAGGAGTTAATTCGTTCAAGCCTTGTGATAATAACCAACTATCGATGGGAGACAACTTACCGACAATAAGCCCATCACAGTCGACTGTGGCAGTTACATCTCTAATCGAATACAAAGCCTTGTCACCAGTGCATATGTTGTCTGTGGCGGAGGCGATAAATACTCCACACTCGTTGATACAGTTGGTGAGTTCTTCGACCGATAAATTGACTCGAAATCCAGGAATGCTTTCCAGTTTATCCAAAGTCCCTCCAGTAAGATTCAGTCCTCTTCCTGATAGCTGAACAATGCATGTGTATAGTGCATAGCTTATACTATACTACTACTAGGTGAGTGTACGGTGTTACTTACCATTGGTACTACGACTCCCAGGGCAGCCAAAGCTGGAGCCAAGGGGATTGATATCTTGTCTCCAACTCCTCCAGTGCTGTGTTTGTCGCACACTTCGAAGTCCCATTTGAAAACGTGACCTACGTTCGAAGTTACGATTTTCAACAAGTGAAACTGCTAAGTTAAACATTTACTCGTGCCATTAAAGGATAAACATACTCGTAAGGATATTACCTGAATGCACCATGGATTTTGTCAGGGATGCAGTTTCTTGTTTTGATAGTCCTTTAATCGCTATTGCCATCAGCATTGCACCTAGTTCAAACACAATAATTCTTATAATAGTATATAATAGGTCGATTCCGACCCATGGGTTACATCTTGATAAAAAAGAGTACACAAGGGCTCGGCTCCAAAAAAATATTTAAAGCAGTTACAGTTTTACCAGCTGGCTCACTGGCTGGCCGACTAATGAAAAATAGGGGTTGACATTTTTAAAACGCCTTGGCCCGAAAAAGTTTGATTTGAAGGTATTGTTTTTTCATCAATTTTAAAATAGTATTGCATTTTTAGAATCGAATGAGACCACACAGAGTTCTGTGGTCGAACAGGAAAATATCTAGTGACGTCTCGTGATACTGAGCGACGATCTTGAAGGGGATTGTTATCTACCCAGAAACTGAACAACTAGATAGAAATGTCTTTGAAACTGGAAAGAAGAATGTCAAGAAACAAGAACACATGTTAAAATACGTAACGGAAAAACTAGTTCCGCAAAATGTAAAAGTTATTACTGTTACAAGAATTTCACGTTTGCCTATGTGCACAAAATACTTTCGATTTCGGGGCCATGAATTTCTTAGGGGACCATCTCCAACCCAACCAGCATGATCCCTGAAAATTTCAACGAAATCTGATGGAAAATGTGAAAATTATGGCTGTTACAAGGATTTCACGTTTGCGCATGCGCAGCGGCTTCTCTCAGTCCGGGGGTGATGATTTTCATAGGGAACCATCTACACGCCAACTCGCACAATCCCTGAACATTTCATCAAAATCGGATGAGAAACGTCGAAGGATTTGGAATCGATGTGGCAAGGATTTCATAACAGACACAGATACACAGACTGACAGACACGGAACCAAAATTGTTTAGGAAGGTCTGAAACGTAAAGCACAAGTTGAAATTTTGAAAAGTCAACATTCTTTCACCCGTTTTACGTTTTGGACTACCCTGAACAATTAAAATTCTTGGTTCCGTGTGTGTCTGTCTGTGTTTCTGTGTGTCTGTCATGAAATCCTTGTAACAGGCAAAACTATACGAAGCTAATTTTCAGCGAAGCAAAATTTTCAGGGATTGTACGGTTTGGCGTGTAGATGGTCTCCTCTTAGATTAGTGCAAGGTACTTAGAGATTGATGTTTTGAGATAAGCTACTAATCTGATCATCTATACAATCGGGTTATGGATAGGTAGAAGCTACGTGCCATACCCACGTGGCAGACGTTCTTGGTTCATTATTTACAATATTTATATATTTTTTGTTCACCCCTCTCTCAAAATTTGATTGTCTACGTCTCAAGCAACATACTTAAAATTCGAAAATCGAAGAAAATTGTTTCCGTCCGTCCGCCGTACGCGGCATTTTCCTTATTTTCCAAGGACCGATTTTGATGAAATATCATGTATGGGCTCCATTTGGGGTCTAGTTATACCCCAAAGTTTTTGGTTATTGTCAGTCACTCCAAGGTGTGAAAAATAAAGGTTGAAATTTTCAAAACACCCTAGCTCAAAAATGTGTTGTTGACTATGGTGTTGTTTTTTCAGCATTTTAAAGTTTTGAATATTGGTTTATTATTTTCAAATTGAGCAAGAAAAATAAAGTTAACCCCCTCCAACCCTCAAAATTTGATGGTTTACATATCAAGGAAGGTAGAATCTGAAAATCGAATAAAAACGCTGCAAATTATTACACAATAGTTTATTTTTTTGTTCTATATAGATTACTCGTCTGCAAAGCCACCAAGCATCCAACATGAAGAAAAACATCGATCGAATTTCGGTCAGCTTTAATTTGAACGGAGATTAGGCCTCTTTTGCGATTCACACTCGTGTTTCTGATTTATCGTACGTCCAAACTTTAAATTCTCGTAGTGAGCGAACGGTTTGTCCTACAGAGCTCCGGGTGGTCTCAAAAAATTTTAAAAATTCTATAGACTCTTAAATTGAAGGAGAAAACAATACCTTTATATCAAAATTTTTTGAGTTAGGGCGTTTTCAAAATTTCAAAATTGATTTTGGAACCCTTAGAAGTGACCTACCTCAACCAAAATCTTCGGGGCACAACTAGACCCCAAATGGAGCCTACATACCAAATTTCATCAAAATCGGTAAATGCTAAGTGGCAAAAGTGCCGCGTACGGCGTACGGCGGACGGACGGCCAAATTTTTATTCGATTTTTGGATTCTACATACCTTGAAATGTAAACCATCAAATTTTGAGGGGGTGTTTAAAAATTTCTTTTTCTTGGTCGATTCCAAAGGTTCATTATTGAAAATAATAAACCAAAATCGAATGAAAATTTGGTCGTCCGTTCGCCGTACGCGGCACTTTCCCCACTCACCATTGACCGAGTTTGATGAAATTTGGTATGTAGGTTCCATTTGGGGTCTAGTTGTGCCCCGAAGATTTTGGTAGATGTAGGTCACTTCTAAGGGTCCAAAACTGAATTTTGAAAACGCCCTAACTCAAAAAATTTTGATATAAAGTTATTGTTTTTCCATCAATTTAAGACAGTATAGAATTTTTAGAATATTTTGAGACCACGCGGAGCCCTGTAGGACAAACCGTTCAGTCCCTACGAGAATTTAAGGGTTGGACGTATGATAAATCAGAAACACGAGTGTGAATCGCAAAAGAGGCCTAATCTCCGTTCAAATTAAAGCTGACCGAAATGCGATTGATGTTTTTCTTCATGTTGAATGGTTGGTGGCTTTGCAGACGAGTGATCTATATTGAAAAATAATAAACCATTGTGTAATAATTTGCAGTGTTCTAAGAAATTTTTTTTGGTCGATTTCAAAGGTTCATTATTGAAAATAATAACCCAAAACAACACCTGTACATCGATAGTTCTAAAGTTTTGAACATGCATTTCAACAAGAGCGTTTTGAATAAGTCAACCCCTATTTTTCACTCCTGGAAACAGCAAATTTTGACGAGAGGTTAATCTTTTTTTCTTATTCGATTTCTAAGGTTCATAATTCAAAAAATTATAAAACGAAATACTTTTTGTACAGATTAAACATTAAAAGTACAAATACCTAAATAGGTGTGATAATGGCGTTTCCTTTGAAGACTGCATATGAACACAGGCATATTTATGAGATTCACATTCATAACTTATGCATTTGAAGTTTATCTGTCGGCCAAGATATGTCCGAGCCAAAAGCGTTCTTCTTTTCAGTTCGTTAGCTTTTCAAGAATAGAATAGTAAACAGGAGTGCATGGTAACTAGCTCCGTGGCGGACGTTTACATTAAACCTACTTGTGATTGCAACAGAGTAGGGAGATGGAGCTTGTCTGTTTAAAAATTCCTTTTTGAATCATGGTGCAGTGCTATTATCCAGGATTGCCGTACACAATTTTCTTCGTCATTTTTGTTTGTTTGTAAAATTCTTTCACTAATTTTCAACAATTTTTTACAACTCAACCCCCAATCCCCCTCTATCATTCAATATTTCGGTTCCTTATAAAGGCTTGCTAATCGTACTCAAGCTTTTAAATTCTGGGAACATAATCAATATACCTACCTCTGAATTTTCATGAACTATTCTTTGTGTCACCGTGGAGCAAATCAGTGGTGCCACCATGGTTCCAGGACACCAGAAACCAGGTACTGTGTGGGTTTTTGGGTGTTTCAGTTAGAATTCAGATGTGGTCTTTTAGGGACTACCTACCAAAACCCACTGATGAATGTCCAACCTTTCGACGGATTACGGCTTTGGTACCAGATTAGCACCGTTTGTTAAGTATCGTCGATCATGAATTTTAAAATGTTGTTCAAATTCGAGGCTCGCATGTCGCTAGACATGTTTTGGTACCTAACGGTGAGGGGTTCCAGTTTTCCGATATAAAAATTTTGAGTTTCGAGTTCTCATAATGCTGAAAATAATGTGGTATATCTTCAACATAATAACTCAATACATTAGGTAAAAATAGGTATTTTGTGCAGAAGAAAGGCAAATATGAATGTATGATTTATCGCTTACTGGTTGTAATTGAACAAATCCTCAACCATAGGGACGTCCCCTGGAATGCTTACATTACGAAAAAATATGTTTTCAGCCCAAATTTAATGATTTTAATGTCACTATTGCGTTCCAACTGCCGCGATCGCTCGGGCATGCGTTTCTAGGTGCGAGACACGAACCGACTACTGCGGGAGGTCGAACGTTCAAATCTCGGTTCTGGGGCGTGTTTTCGTGCATTCGGGGCTCGCCCCCTCCCTCGTCACCATACAGGGCGGTGATGCAATGGGAAGCCATGAGCAAAATTATCAGAACGAATTCTGATCTTCCCTTTGGAAGACAGCTGATGACGTCCGCGATGCCAGGAACGGCAGTCAGACGAAAATCCAACCTGAAATGGTTTTTTAGTTTACTTTATTGGGTTCCGTAATACAATTAGTAATTCGTTAATCACTGTCATCAAGTTGAGCTTCTTTAGTTACGAGGAACCGAATTTCATCTTGATGGCACCAACAAAAAACTCTCGTAAACCTCGTATTGAAGGTAGGTACTGAGGAAAAAAGAAAAACGACTCAGGTTAATCTCCGTTCAAATTATAGCTGACCGAAATGCGATCGATGTTTTTCTTCATGTTGGATGGTTGGTGGCTTTTCAGACGAGTGATCTATATAGAAAAATAATAAACCATTGTGTAATCATTTTCAGCGTTTTTTAGTTTTAGTGAATTTCAAAATTCATTTTTCAACCCTTAGAAGTGACCTACATCAACCAAAATCTTCGGGGCACGACTAGGCCCCAAATAGAGCCTACACACCAAATTTCATCAAAATCGGTCAATACTAAGTGGAGAAAGTGCCGCGTACGGCGGACGGACGGCCAAATTTTTATTCGAATTTTGGATTCTACGTACCTTGATACGTAAACCAACAAATTTTGAGGGGGTGTTAAAAAAAAATTTTCTTGGTCGATTATAAAGGTTCATTATTGAAAATAATAAACCAATAATAACTGGCTATACTGTTGGAAAGCTGAGATTTTGGCGCATTTTTTAGGCTTACAGGATGTAATCTATTACCAGAATTTTGGGAATGACTACTATGAACTAATGACCGCTAGAAAACAGTGTATTCAAGATTTGACAAATTTAACTTTTAGGGCTCATTTTTTACCATCACGTTCCCTTTAACAAATTATTGTTAGAGGCTGATAAGACGTATAATTCAACGCTCTTACCAACGGTGTACTCAGATTTTGTTTTACTCTTCATATTAAGGGAGTTTATGGGCTTTCCAGGGACCAAAGGCCGAAAACACGAACATATCTGAACAGTGAAGGAACTCGGGGTTTTAATTTATTCAAAAGAAAACTTTATAGGACACATTTTGTAGGAAATTCGCGAATATCACCTGAGACACCCTGTACTTATCTATATCTATCCCATACTACCCCTAAACATTGTGGCAAACCCAAACACCGTCTCGGAAGAACGTGGGTGCCGACTCGGCTAAAAGTGCAACTATGCATTTTTATCCAGTTGTTTGCTGGCCTTGAGTCTCAACCGATCATCAGTCACTTTAATACAAAATGCCCTATGGTAGAAATTTAGGTTATTTCAGAACATCGTGCGCAACTGTGCGTTTGAACCTGTCATGATTCGATTACTTCCGAAAATTTATCCAAAATTTATCCATACAACCAAAGTTTTTGTCTACAAGGCGTTTGAACTACGTATAACTGTGCGCAATTGTGCTCAACATTTAAAAGGCTGGAACACGGAAGAGAATAGGATGTTTGAAAATATTGTGAGCAGCCATGCGCAATTGTGCAGAACTCTTGAACGGCTATACCGGAATTTATGGATAACTATGCAGTGTGCGTATCAATAATTATCTAGGATGCCAAGAGGATTTTCAATTAAAAAAGCCTGCCAAGTGGGTGTGGCACATTGCTCCCTAGTATCCATAACCAGATTTTATAGATAATTCGATGCATTACAGCTAATCTCAAAACATCAATTCTGAGTACCTTGGATTACTGTTATAGGGGACCATCTACACGTCAACTCGAACAGTAGAAGCTTAGAGTTACCGCTCTTAGAAGCATTTTACGTTTGCCATGCGCACAGGCTACAAACAGGGGGCCGGGCTTTTTATAGGGGATTATCTGCACGCCAATCAAAAAATCCCTGAAACGTTCATCAAATTCGGATGAAAAATGTCGAAGGTATGGCTCCTGTTACAAGGATTTTACGTTTGCGCCTGAGCAGAGGATACTACTGATGATGCTTTTCATAGGGAACCATCTACACACCAACTTGCACAATCCCTGAAAATTTCATCAAAATCGGACAATAACGAAGTATAGTTTTTGCTGTTTCAAGGAACTTCAGGACAGACGGACAGACACGAAACCAAAATTGTTCAGGAAGGACTAAAACGTAAAACGGAAGTTTTGATTTTGGTGATTTTTTTCAACTTCGAAAGGTGAAAACAATTCTCAATAATGAAACAATCCACTACCTTAGTAGATTCAGAAGCAAAATTTAGTAGAATGGAGACTATAATGTCTCGAAACCGGGACTTTCATCCAACCAGTCTATACCGCTTGGAAGAGCAAGTCCTGTGATCTCCTCGTATAATGTATATATTCACTTGAATGAGCGAGTGAATACATATATTGTGTTAGTTTCATAAAAAATAACATTGCGGTGGTGGAGGTATTTTCCACCTCTTTTGATCCTACTACTTAGGTGGAGTTTTTAATATTTCCCATTCAAAAATTGTCCACCGATTTTGAATACAGACCTGTTTAAGAATTGGGGAAATAGATGAAAACATTCACCCTCTCTACGGTCTAAACCATTCCACAACATCATAAACCCACCATATTGAATGTAATACTGATTCGATATGTTTTCAATCAGACCTTGGAAATGAGGTGCTGCAGAATAGCTCTTCTGGTAACCCGTATTTTACCCTATTTTAGAGTCATAAAAACACTGTCGACTGATGGTATTGGCACTAATAGTAAGTATGCGGATAACTAAACGAATCTTACCGATTTGAGAAGCGTGCATGGTGTTGTTAGCAGCCATCATGACGAAATCATCGATTTCAGAATCAGTGAGCTCCTCACCTTTCCTTTTCTTAGTAAGCAACGCCACAATATCTGATTTCTGCGACATTTTGCAGCCTATCGGCACCTCGAGTTTTGTCCTATCAATTCAAAAACCAAAAACTGTATTTATTCGAGCTCATCAACTTTCGTATACGTTCACTTGCTGGAGACTCACTAAAGTCGGTGAGCTCGAATGAATTGGAGATGATTGAGCGCTCCGCTGCGGGCGGATACCTACTGATTCAAACTGCCACTATGCGGAGAAATCGAAAGTGTGGTGGCTGAGTTACTGATCGAGTGATAACTGAATCCAAGAGCGTTGAGTGTTCCCTCCCGCCATGCTGCCTCAAGGTCAGCAAACAACGGAATAAGAATGCATCATTGCACTTCTAGCCGAGTCGGCACCCACTTTCTTCCGAGACGGTGTTTGGATTTGCCACCATGTTTAGGGGTAGTATGGGATAGATATAGATAAGTACAGGGTGTCTCAGGTGATATGCGCAAATTTCCGACCAAGTGTTCTACTTTTGTAATTTCCTGCTAAATGTGTCCTATAAAGTTTTCTTTTGAAACCATTAAAACCACGAGTTTCTTCACTGAGTGATTGGTTGAGACTCAAGGCCAAGAAACAACTGGGTAAAAATGCATCGTTGCACTTCTAGCCGAGTCGGCACCCACGTTCTTCCTAGACGGTGTTTGGGTTTGCCACAATGTTTAGGGGTAGTATGGGGTACAGGGTGTCTCAGCTGATAATATCACATATTATGTGCACATTTCCGACCAAGTGTTCTACAACTAATTTCCTACAAAATGTGTCCTATAAAGTTTTCTTTTTGACAATTAAAACCCCGAGTTTCTTCACTGTTCGCATATTTTCGTGTTTTCGGCCTTTGGTCCCTGGAAAGTCCATAAATTCCCTTAATATCAAGAGTAAAACAAAATCGGAGTACACCGTTGGTAAGAGCGTAAAATTTTTGGTCTTATCAGCCTCTAACAATAATTTTTTGAAGGGAACGTGATGGTGAAAAACGCTGCAAATTATTACACAAAGGTTTATTATTTTTCTATATAGATCACTCGTCTGCAGAGAACACGGCTTTGCCATTGTTACCACCAACCGACTTGAAGAAAAACATAGATCGCATTTCAGTCAGCTAAAATTTGAACGGAGATTAGGCCTCTTTCGCGATTCAAACTCGTGTTTCTGATTTATCAGAAGTTAGAAGTTATTTCAATTTGGGGGCCATGGTTTTCGTAGGAGACCATCTACACCCCAATTCGCATGTTCCTTGAAAATTTCGTCGAAATCGGATGAGAAATGTAGAAGTCTGTCACAAGGAAATCACGTTTGCGCATGCGCAGTGGATATATCTGTCTGGGGGCAATGATTTTCGTAGGGAATCACCTACACGCCAATTAGAACAATCCTTCAAAATTTCATATAATTCGAATGAAAAGTGTAGGTATTATAGCTGTTAAAAGGATTTTACGTTTGTGCAAGCGCGGAGGTTACTATCAATTTGGGGGCCGTAATTTTCATTGGGTACCATCTTTCTACACCCCTATCCACATGATCCCTGAACGTTTCATCGAAATTAGAAGGAAAATGTAGAAGTTATGGCTGTTATTTTGCTTCCGGCTCTACAAAGGTAGCAGAAGCATTGTTTTCACTTTTCAAGGTTGAAAAAAAAAAAATTGTTTTCCAAATTTAAAATGGTTACTCACGTTTTTCGTTTTAAACTTTCCCGCACATTCTTGGTTTCGTGTCTGTCTTGAAATCCTTGTAACGTGCCAAACTATACGACGTTATTTTCGGTGCAATTTTCAGGGATTGAGCGGATTGACGTGAAGATGGTCCCAAACGAAAGTCTTCGCCCCCAATTAGATGGTCGTCTCATGTTAAACGAAGAAACCTTGTAGAAAAAAAACCCTACATTTTAACTCCTACATTTGCCACCTAAATCCGATGACGTCATCAGGGATTCTGCGCGTTGACGGGTAGATGGTATCTTATGAGGGTAGTGAAATGTACTTTGAGATAGATGCTTGGAGATTAGCTACTATGCATCGGATCGTCTTTGTAATGGGATTATGGATCCCCCTTGGCATTTAATTTTTTTCGTCTTTCCTAACCGTTCTCTTTTTTAGGAAGTTCCTTGACTTTCAGGCAATCCCTCGTGGTATCTCTTCTTTCATTGTGGATACGTTAGAGTTATCAATTACATGTTGAGCATGCAACGTGTTGGTCATTGAAGTTTTTATTGTAACCCTTTTACTAGTTTGTATTCGTTTGTTGCTCAGAATTTCCATATTTGTGATTTCGGTGTCTTTGGAAAAGTTTGTTTCAAGAATACTGGTCGATGTGAAGAAAATTTTGATAGTGCCTTCAGTTTTATTTTCCTGTTTTTCTTGCTGGAATAAATGCTGATTTTCGGTAGTTCTTCAAATAATAGTGTTGTTTAGGATTCAAAATTTTTACTGTGTTCTGAAAAGAGTAAAGTAAAATTAACTAATTTTACTGATTTAAGTGTTGACTCTGAATGTATACTTGGAAGTTAGTTGTGGTGAAAAAGTGGTAGGATTTATGATGGAGCTTGTCGGCCGGCTCGAAACCGATTATACGATCTTGGTGTATGGGTTGATCTAATCGGCAAGAAGCCGTTAGTGGATGTGGGTTTGGTGGATAGGGAGGATCACCCAGCACGAAACCGGTAGATGAACATGAACGTGTAAGGTAGATGTAAGGCAGCAAGTGAGTGAAAAAACATTTTGGACCTCTATGAGTTTGCAAGTGACCTGCTCGAGGCATCTTACACCTCTTATTTATTTTAGTCTAGCCAAAATATGTGTTCAAAATGGACCCTCGCAGGAAAGTTTTGGGGGCTTTCTGATTCCTTAGATTCCTCATGTTTTGTGGGGTGCTGAATCCGAATCTGAGGTTTGCCACCAAAATTTCGTGACAGAACATTGAAAAAACATATTGTTAAGTAATGCATGCATTCCATGGGACCGCTGCGCATGCGCAAACGTAAAATCCTTGTAACAGCCATAACTTTCAATTTGCGCGTTAGAATTCCGCCCTACCGTTCTCGGTTCGAAGCGTACTCTCGTCGAGAAATTTTTTGATCCCATCACAGCGACTGTTGGTTTATTATTTTTAAATCTACTTGTGATCGATGTTTTTCTTCATGTTGGTTGGTGGTAACAATGGCAAAGCCGTATTCTTTGCAGAAGAGTGATCTATATAGAAAAATAATAAACCATTGTGTAATAATTTTCAGCGTTTTTTTCTTTTGGATGGATACGAGGAAGATAAGTGCCACACCCTCTTGGCAGTTCAAACCTTCACTTTGCTCTCACCATAGCTGCCGTTCTTTCAGAACTGATTCTTGAAGTTTCTCTTTTTTCATTGTAAATCTGCTTTCTTCTTTTCCAAAAAATTCCTTTCGATAGTTCTTTCACACTCATGCATTTTCGAACATTTCTTGTAAAACTCTTATTCATATTCTATTAAGTACCATTTGGGCCAGAAATTCGATTGATCGAGTTTATATTTGAACTCCTGTATTGTAGATTCTTCTTACTTTTTCGCCTATTTCACACATATCTTCCTTGCTTATTTATTTGTCTTACCAACTCCTTCTGGTTGATCTCTGTTGAACGACTGAATTTATTGTAAGCGACAACAATCTAATAATTAAATTCATATTCATTCTAATTCATTCTAATATATTAAATTCATCATTCACTCGCAGGCAAAATTCCTTTTTTACGACATCTCATTGTAACTTTTTCCCTTTATTAAGTATCTAGCGTATTTGTAAGCGAGTGGGCACGAAATTACCGGAATGATGTGACAAAAAGAATATCTAATTTTGAAAATGAAGCACTTGTATCTGAAAATGACAAATATTTAATACTATTTTATTTAGGTGTGTTAATCGACTGTTTTGAAACAAGCGTCGACTTAAGGGTTTCGACGGATTCAATTTCAAGTTCGGATGAATCGTTTCCATGCAAAATATAGGTTTAAAAAGTTGTGAGTCCTCGGTGGAGCTTCCGTCAAAAAGCTTCTTGGGAGAGAGAAATGGAGGAATCGGGAAACTAGATTTGCGTCATCCGTTCTAAACGGAATAGAATGGACGAAGAAAAGTACGGAGGGACCTGTTGCTCTTTCGGAAACCTCTTGATGGGAGCTAATGTCATCTACTGAAATCCCGAAGTGCTGGGACCCTTCGCAGTATGAGTGAGAATCGTCGAACATTCCAATTCCATTAGAGTCCGCTATTTCCTTTCATTTACAGCTCTCGCTTATTGAGGTACTCGCCCGATAAGTATCTGAGGGGGTCCTCTAAAGGCTGGATTCAAGTTTCGCTCGATGTTCCATAAGCCTTACTATGTTACCTACTAGGTACAGAGGATATGATATCTCTACTACTATGAATATGCTTGTTTCTTGTAGCCAGGATGTTAGGAGTTCAAAATAATGCAATAATTTATAACGCAAGAGCAATAGATATAATTTATCTCTGTGGGTGATTTAGGGCCAAACACCAAAAATCCCTGAAGTCTTGTAGTGTAATAAGGTGTAAAAATGAGCATCTTGGCTCAAACTGATATCACTGGTGCGATAACGTGACTGACAAGATGTTATTTCAATTTTTAAGGATATTTTCAAGAGGAAACGCTCTCTTTCCCAACCACCTCAATAATTTCCACTCGGGTTTACTAAAGCTGATCTCCTAGTGGAAGATTTTCTCAAATAAACATGAAGTGCGTAGTATGCAGAGAGCACAGACCAGAAGTACGAACCAGACGATACCAGACGTGCATTCTTGTGAGGTTGAAGACACCAGGCGTCAGAGAGTCTCCTCACCTGTCATAGAGTTCCTCTACCTCCTCTTCTCAGGAGGATGTAAGGTGTTACCACGGCATACCACTACGATAATTTTGGTCCACAAACTGGTCTTTTCATTTCAACCTCTTAAGCTATTCAACCGTACTCTCATCTTCCTGATCATGTACTGTTACGGGCTGGGTGGCTATTTTAACTACAACACCCCCATCAACCACCTAACGGTTTCATGCCGGGTTTGATAACCTTTTACCCATTATCTAAGTAGTTCAACAGTTTCGAGCAGGTCGACGGATCTCCCATCTAGTTAAAGTCCTCCTGTTATCTGTCAAATTTCACTAAATTTATACTTTTGAACAAGTCAGATTAGAGCCTTAACAGCTGTAATTAAATTTTAAATTCTGGTGAGCAAATTATCGTTGTTGTACCCACCCCAATTTCCTATTTTTCCCAACACTTTGCCTGAAGCTAATTGTAATTACTGTTACTCAAAAATCGTGAAAACATTATGGAATATAATTAGGTATTTTGTGTTTCGATGGGTTTCTAAATAAGACTTTGCAGTTTCTCAAAATTCCGTTGTTTCCAAATGAGAAGTATGGCGCGCCATACTTCATATTAAATAATTCCGTTAATAAACGGACAAAAAGTTAGACGGATCAAGAGATGTTCCCCTAGACTTCCAAAGGGAGGACAGCAGGGGAGACCTTCCCAGAGTGGGGAAAGTCCTCCCATCTATGTGTCCTCTCCTTAGAAGGACACGTCCGAACCTCACAACTTGCAATCTAGCTCACCCTTAACTTGATTAGTCTATCTGCGATTCACATTCGAACTCAAATTCTGTCCATCACTCGTCACACAGATCAGTTCCTAATCACATCTATTAGTTAAGTTAAGTTCTCAAATTGGAATGGAGACATTCTCAACAGTTCTAACCAATCTAAGACCTATATCCTAGACAGTAAACTCATGCCGTAACCACTAGTCTAGAGCAAAGAGGAAAGCAAAATTGTTCTGAGTCAAAACTACCTAAATTATGGAGTCAGAACAAGAAGTAATTTAGATTTCCCCCTCGAAACTATCTAGCGAAAGAAAATCTTATTAAAAACGGGACGCTCAGCCTCTAGGACTCCCATAAAATCATCTCCCTACCTACATTACATCTTCTCGAAGGGTAAACACCATTGTAACCTTACCTTGGAAGTAAAAGCGAAATCGGACAATATGGTGGTGTAGAAATTCCCTTAAAAATGAAACAGGTTCTCAAGCACGGATCTCAAAATGTTCATTATGGGAAATTTTGAAAATGTTCTTCCCTGAAATCCGTTTGGAACATTCTAAAACGAAACCCAAAGTTTAACACTTTCATTTAAGATTTACCTGAAAAAAAGTCTGCCTAGTGGGTGTGGCACATAGCTTCCTCGTATCCATAACCCGATTGTACAGATGATCCGATGACAATGTGTAGCTTATCTACCCTCATAGGGGATCATCCACACGTCAACACAAATTCAAGTTTGCGCATGCGCAGTGGCTACCATCAGTCCGGGGGCGATGATTTTCATAGGGAACCATCTACACGCCAACCCGCACAATTGCTGAAAAATTTCATCGAAATCGGACAGTAACTTAGTATAGTATAGCTATGCATTGGATCATCTATATAATCGGGTTATGGATACGAGGAAGCTATGTGCCACACCCACTTGGCAGACGGTCTTAATATGTGGTATATTCGACACAATCACTTTTCATTGGATACTCCAGAAACGGAAGACGTCGCAAATTATCGTTGGAAGGAGCGTTAAATTTCAAAGCTACATAGTGTGAAACCAAAATTTTTCAGCAAAAAACCATTTCTAAAAAATCAAGTCAAAAAGCGAACAATAATTTTTTTTAAAATTCGATTTTTCTTTTTCGAAGTATTTACTTTGAACGCCTGCCCATTTCGATGGGCGCTGTTCGGAAAAAACATGCTCAAATTGTCAGATTTCCATCGGTCTGTTAATTTTTGTTTTTAATGTTCAAATTGGAAGAGTAAATCAGGTTTGAATGCAAGAAAACGCGTGTTTTACAAGAAAATCGAGTGTTTTTCGCAGTGTGTGGAGCATAAAGTAACACCTTTCTACTCAACAAAAACATCAATCAGCTAGAAATTTGATGTTTTTATTTTATGAATAATGCGTATATTATGGACAAAAAATGAAGGTTTTCCTCGAGAATTACACTTTGTAGCAGTCAGAATTATTTGGAAGTATCACCATTTGATTTAGCGTAAAAAAACTACAAAGGAAATAAAACCAAACTCATCATCTCGAGATTGAGGGTGACCACACACCGCGAAAAACACTCGATTTTCTTGTAAAACACACGTTTTCTTGCATTCAAACTTTATTTAATCTCCCAATTTTTAAAAAAAATTTTCAAAACTAAAATTGATAGACCGTCAGAAAGCTGAAAATTCGGGCATGGTTTTTCCGAAGACCGTCCATCGAAATGGGCAGGCGTTCAAAGTAAAAACTTCGATAAGAAAAAATCAAATTTCGGAAAAAAATTTATAGTTTGATTTTTGACTTGATTATACAGAAATAGTTTATTGTCAAAAGATTTTGGTTTTGCACTAGGTAGCTTGGAAAATTCACGCTTTTTCCAACGATATCCTCAAATTTGAATTTACTTGGTAAATAATAGGAATTATGACAATTTTAATGACGTAAGGTCGAAAACGCGAAAAAAAACTTTGAAGTGAAAAAAAGGCATTTTGAGTGGGTTAAGAAAAAATTGCTATGTGATATTTTTTGTTCGAAATACCTTGCTAAATTGAACCCTGAAATTATGCCGATCTTAAGTGCAGACACCCTGTATAGATACAAGCCTCATTGATTACAGGATAACATATTATTTATCTTTCCTAAATCAATTTGTATCTATTATTTATCATCCCTAGCCCTAGGTTGGTCTCCACCAAGCAATAGGAATTCAAATGAAACGTACAGTTCGCTGGCGGTGGAATTCAGCGTCGATTCAATTATTCTCATTAATGAGAGAGTAAAAACACTTTATTGATTGTTACAGCAACAATACCTATCGTTACGTAAAATATACCCATATTAATGAAAAAAAAAAACTTTATTGAACTTTAATTAATTCGATTATCTAGATCCCCTAGAACAATACTGTTTCAACTGAAAATCGATAAAAAATTAAAAAAAAAAAAAAAAAAAAAAGTTCTCCAAAATCATAATTTCCACTCGCGTTTTATATTTTAGACCTTCCTGAACAATTTTGGTTCCGTGTCTGTCTGTCTGTGTGTCTGTCATGAAATCCTTGTAACAGGCATAATTATACGAATTTATTGTCCGATTTCGATGAAATTTTCAGGGATTGTGCGGGTCGGCGTGTAGACGGGAAAATCATCACTCCCGGGCTAATAGTAGCTCGCGCAAATGTGAATTCCTTGTAACAGCCTTAACTTCCAGACTTTCCATCCGATTTTTATGAAATTTTCAGGGATCATGCGGATTGGGGTGTAGATGGTCCCCTATGAGGGTAGTGCAAGGTACTTAGTGATTGATGTTTTGAGATAAGCTACTTATGTATCTATACAATCGAGTTAAGGATGCGAGGAAGCAATGTGCCACACCCACTTGGCTGACTTTTTTGAGGTAATTGTTGTAAAATGCTATCATGGTGCTGTTCGGTTTATCTGTACACATATCTGCAAGAATATCTGCTTAATAAAGTAAATCGTAAGGAGCGAACGGTTTGTCTACAAGGCTCCGCGTGGTCTCTAAAAATTCTAAAAATTCAATACTATCTTAAATTGATAAAAAAACAATACCATTATATAAAAGTTTTTCGAGTTAGGGCGTTTTCAAAATTTCAACCCTTATTTTTCAACCCTTAGAAGTGACCTACATCAACCAAAATCTTCGGGGCACAACTAGACCCCAAATGGAGCTCATATACGAAATTTCATAAAAATCGGTCAATGCTAACTAAGGAAAGTGCCGCGTACGGCGGACGGATTCGATTTTTGGATTCTACGTACTTACCTTGAAACGTAAACCAACAAATTTTAAGGAGAGATTAAACATTTTTATTCTCAGTCGATGCCAAAGGTACATTATTGAAAATGGAAGCTTCGTTTTCACTTTCCAAGGTTGAAAAAATTCTCCAATATCGAAATTTCCACTCGCGTTTTACGTTTTAGACCTTCCTGAACAATTTTGGTTCCGTGTCTGTCCGTGTATCCGTGTGTCTGTCGTGAAATCCTTGTAACCGTCATAACTATACGAAGTTATTTTTCGATTTCGATGCAATTTTCAGGGATTGTGCGGAATAGCGTGTAGATGGTCCCCTATGAAAATCATCACCCCCGACTGATAGTAGCCACTGCGCATGAATTAACGTAAAATTCGTGTAGCAGCCATAACACTGTTTTTGCTTCCGAGTCTACCAAGGTAGCGGAAGCTTTGTTTTCACTTTTCAAGGACGAAAAAAATTCTCCAAAATCAAAATTTTCACTCGCGTTTTGCGTTTAAGACCTTTCTGAAGAATTTTGGTTCCGTGTCTGTCTGTCTGTCATGAATTCCTTGTAACTCGCATAACTATACGAAGTTATTTTTCGATTTCGATGCAATTTTCAGGGATTGTGCGGAATAGCGTGTAGATGGTCCCCTATGAAAATCATCACCCCCGACTGATAGTAGCCACTGCGCATGAATTAACGTAAAATTCGTGTAGCAGCCATAACACTGTTTTTGCTTCCGAGTCTACCAAGGTAGCGGAAGCTTTGTTTTCACTTTTCAAGGACGAAAAAAATTCTCCAAAATCAAAATTTTCACTCGCGTTTTGCGTTTAAGACCTTTCTGAAGAATTTTGGTTCCGTGTCTGTCTGTCTGTCATGAATTCCTTGTAACTCGCATAACTATACGAAGTTATTGTCCGATTTCTATGAAATTTTCAGGGATTGTGCGGGTTGGTGTGTAGACGGTCCCCTATAAAAATCATCATCCTCGGATTGAATGGAGCGACTGCGCATGCGCAAACGTGAATTCCTTGTAATGGCCATAACTTCTACATTTTCTACCCGATTTCTATGACATTTTTAGGGATCACGCGGATTAGGTTGTAGATGGTCCCCAATGAAAATCAAGGCCTTATAATTTACTGAAGCCTCTGCGCATGCGCATACGTAAAATCCTTGTAATAGCCATAACATATACATTTTTTATCCGAATTTGATGAAAATTTCTAGGATTGACCAGATTGGCGTGTAGACGGTTCCCTATGAAAATCAACTCCCCCGACTAGTAGTAGTAGTAGTTGAGTTCTTTGCAACAGCCATAACTTCTACATTTTCCATCCGATTTCGACAAAATTTCTCAGGATAGTTCAGATTATCGTGTAGATGGTCCCTATTGAGGGTAGCGGAAGGTACTTAAAGATTGGTGTTTTAAGAATAACTGCTATGCATCGGATCATTTATACAATCGGGTTATGGATACGAGGAAGCTATGTGCCACACCCACTTCTTTAAAATTTCTATTCCGCTCACTCACTTTTTCATATTTCAAAAACGCTGCAAATTATTACACAATGGTTTATTATTTTTCTATATTGATCACTCGTCTGCAAAGCGACCAACCATCCAACATGAAGAAAAACATCGATCGCATTTCGGTCAGCTTTAATTTGAACGGAGATTAGGCCTCTTTTGCGATTCACACTCGTGTTTTTGATTTATCGTACGTCCAACCCTTAAATTTTCGTAGGGAGCAAACGTTTTGTCCTACAAAGCTCCGCGTGGTCTCAAAAAATCTAAAAATTCTATAAAATCTTAAATTGAAGGAAAAACAATACCTTTATACCAAAATTTTTTGAGTTAGGGCGTTTTTCAAAATTTCAAAATTCATTTTTCGACCCTTAGAAGTGACTTACATCAACCAAAATCTTCGGGGCACAACTAGACCCCAAATAGAGCCTACATACCGAATTTCATCAAAATACGGTACGGCGAACGGACGGCCAAATTTCTATTCGATTTTTGGATTCTACGTACCTTGAAACGTAAACCAACAAATTTTGAGAGGGTGTTGGACTTTTTTTTTCTTGGTCGATTCCAAAGGTTCATTATTGAAAATAATACACCAAAATCCACTCGAATGGAATTTGTTTTTGAATTGATCGATAAATTGGATAATTTTAATCGATAAAACTAATTCGATTAAATCCTTGGAAGAAGAACCGCTTCCGACGCGAACTTGGCGCCGGTACTTGAGCGAGGGGCGGCCGATGGGGGCGGCGGGGGCGGGAGCGGCTGCTGGGGGCGGTCGGAGTATATAAGGCCAGCTAGCCGGAGGACACCCCCACTAGTACACCAGCTCGGGGTGGCATCTTCTCCTACACCAAAGGTACGTCCGCCTCACACTCTCGACCACGACAACCATCCTGTCAGTGTATGTCATCTTGTCATAGAACATTGACTCAAGAGACTCCCCGCAATCTGAATTGGCGCCAAAATTTATGGATATTTGTCCGAAAGAAAAACAAATTATACATTCTAATAACTCGAATTAATTAAAAATTACGATACACCATCATTAACGAATTATTCATTAAAACAACACTGTAATTTTGCTATTCACATATCATTCATTCAAACATCAATGCAAGAAAAATTCTTGAATAATTACAAGATGACAATTATACTATCGTCATGTCTCATATGGTTCGCATTGCGTGCAGAACCAATACTAATAACACACACATTGAACACAACCTAAGTGTGAAAGATGTGGTTTTAAAATTCAAAATTCTCACTCTATTGAGGAGTTCATTATTTAGGAGGAGTTGCTTGGTATTACTGGCAAGATGATTGTCCAATTAATCGAAGGTTTGGCAATAAGTCAACAGAGCCATACGGCAGTGAAGGAATTCATCTTCAAAGTTATGGTTCTAATTTTTGTTAGCTTTAACGATACTTCTAAGAAAATACGGGAATTACGAGTATATGGCTGATTCAAATCGGGCTAAATATGCGTAGGAAAGTAAAAACATATGCACCATGCCTCAACGATTTATTATGGAAAGTACCTTTTATATTTGAAAAATCAGCTGTTTTGTGACTAAATAAATATGTCTTGAAGTACGTGGGTTGGTTGAAAAGTAAGTTAAGAGGGGTTTCAACAATCAGAATAAAAAATAAAAATATACAAACTAAGAAAAAATCTATTTGAATGTTAGTGCGTACACTACTTCTCGATAATATCTTATATTACAATCCCCTGCCCGATCCAAACAATTTTGGTGCTTTGAGAACAATTTTTGGTTCATTATTATCAATAATGAACCTTTGGAATCGACCAAGAAAAAATTTGTCAAAATTTGTTGGTTTACGTTTCAAGGTACGTAGAATCCGAAATCGAATAAAAAATTTTCCGTCCGTCCGCCGAACGCGGCACTTTCGTTAGTTACCATGCACCAATTTTGATGAAATTTGGTATATGGGCTCCATTTGGGGTCTAGTTATGCCCCGAAGCTTTTGGTTGATGTCAATCACTTCTAAGGTTTGAAAAATAAGGGCTATAATTTTCATAATGCCCTAGCTCAAAAAATTTCCATATAAAGGTAGGCATTGTTTTTCCATCAATTTAAAATAGTATTAAATATTTAGAATCGAATGAGACCAGCTGGAGCTCTGTAGAGCCAACTCGAGTGTGAATGGCAAAAGAGGCCTAATCTCCGTTGAAATTTTAGCAGACCAAAATCCGGTTGTTGATCGTTTTCTCGCGTTGTACTCATTTTTGCGTCCTCAGCAACCAGTGATAGCATTTCCTCATAATTAAGGCAACCTCAACTTCCTATTACATCGAATTGAGTGAAGTAGGTATGAGTAGTAGGTAGGTAGTACCAATGGTTGGTAGGTAGTGGGAATTGAAAGGCTGTGTTCTTTTCAGGCGAGTGATCTATACAGAAAAGTAATAAAACCTTTCTGTAATAATTTGCAGCGTTTTTTAGCCCGCTTTCACACCATTGCAAGTCCTTCCTCATTCTTCTGTTTATCATCGCTCGTGAAACGCTTTCCTCCTAAATATCTTTTGAGCAATGGAAATCTTGGTGCAAGGTCTGAGGGACATCTGAAACAAACTGTTCAACGTGGTGTCTCGGATTCTTCTTGTTGTCAACGATGAGCCGTTTTCGGGGGTCTGACTGTAGGCTCTAAACTAAACTAGAAGATAAGAGTTGTTAAGGAGGAAGGACATGCAATGGTGTGATGAATGGCTAAAAAAATTATCCTCACAGTACCAAACATGTTTGGATGGGGCATTGAATCGAGACTGGCAATTAAGAGGTGCTTCTACACCCCAACGGCTTTAGATACATTTTTTCTTGATCTTGGTTTATTATTTTCAATAATGAACCTTTGAAAGCAAGAAAGAAAGGCACCCCCCCCCCCCTCAAAATTTGGTTGTTTACAAAAAATTCAAAAATCGAATTAAAAAGAAAAAAATCGTACATTTTGATGAATTTGGTTTATTGGCTCCATTTGGGGTCTAGTCTAAGGGTTGAAATCTCCAATGGAAATGAAATTCCTAAGGGAATCACTTTTGTGCTATAGACCGTTATTTCCTTACTATATATATATAAGGCACTGCCTAAGAATGTTTCTTGTTAATAAACGCTGCAAATTATTACACAACGGTTTATTATTTTTATATAGATCACTCGTCTGCAGAGCCACCAACCATCCAACATGAAGAAAAACATCGATCGCATTTCGGTCAGCTTTAATTTGAACGGAGATTAGGCCTCTTTTGCGATTCACACTCGTGTTTCTGATTTATCGTACGGCCAAACTTTAAATTCTCGTAGTGAGCGAACGGTTTGTCCTACAGGGCTCCGCGTGGTCTCAAAAAATTCTAAAAATTCTAAAGAATCTTAAATTGAAGGAAAAAATACCTTTATATCAAATTTTTTTGAGTTAGGGCGTTATCAAAATTTCAAAATTGATTTTGGAACCCTTAGAAGTGACCTACTTCAACCAAAATATTCGGGGCACAACTAGACCCCAAATGGAGCCTACATACCAAATTTCATCAAAATCGGTCAATGTTAAGTGGGAAAAGTGCCGCTTACGGCCAAATTTTTATTCGATTTTTTGATATTACGTACCTTGAAACGTAAACCATCAAATTTTGAGGGGGTGTTACAAAATTTTTTTCTTGGTCGATTCCAAAGGTTCATTATTGAAAATAATAAACCAAAAAACAGCCTCTCGGGCGTAACGTGTGTTGTGAGTCAGAAAGTGGGCAAATTTTCTGTATATATCATTGCATTTTGATGAAGTGAACCTGTTGATGACTCAGGGACGATAATGCTGCGTTGGTTAGTGCTAATGAAGGGAGAGGGGAGTTGAAATTCAATATCAGCAACTCCCATATTATTTGTCTTGAAAACATTGGTTGAGGACATCTTACCGACTGATCTTTACATTACTTTTTTTCCACTCATGCCATCAATAAAATAAGGTCGTCAATGAAAACTACGGCAGTTACAAACGACAAATTCGCATCAATTTATTAGTACATCACAGTACTTTTTCACAACAACATAGTAATTTTCCACTAAACCGAATAGTTCACTCTAATACCCACTATTTCACAAGTAAATCGACTATCTAAAAATAAAACAGTTGAATTGCCAGCATCATACATCCCTCCAGACGAACTCACAAGGGGTAGAGGGGGTTCGCTGTTACCTCTGAGGGGAGGGGTCCCTCTTTATGACGACTTGCGCCTCCCGAGCGTGTCACTAGCAAATAAGGGTTAAACTTACTTTTGAACCAACCCTCGTATTAATAGGTGTTTTAATTCACAAACACTCAATTCGTTGCAATTTTTATTAAATTTTATTACATTGTTTTTCATAATTGTCTACACTCAAATTAAGTTTTCTCTCCGTCAAAGAGAAAAAAACATCGCAAGAGATGAAAGTAACATATTTCGTGGCAGCAATATCTACAGGACAGAGCATTTCACAAGTAGGCATTTCCTTCTATTATTTTGGAAATCGTTACCGTAGTTTCTTATCCAGGATAGCGTCTCCTGGCCAACTGGACGTTTTCTTTTTGAAGCTGAGTACGAAAAGGAAATTTTCACTTACTTAAACGTCGCCCTGAACAATGGCGGGTACAAAGTCAACGCCCAATTCCAAGAAACATTATCATTACACATTTTTTTTTTTAATTTTTTTTTCCTGCTTTCAAAATTTGTTTTTTTGTGAATTTGCTCAAATTTTCGAAGAGTTTCGAAAAATTTGCTCCAATATGCAACGTTCCGTCAGGTAATCAAAATATTTGGGTAAAATTGAGTGGAAAGGCTACATAACGTCAAATCAAAGCGATGTATTCACTAAAATAGCGATAGGCAAATATGCACATAACTAGTCGTGAGTTTTGAAGTCAATACGTCGTTTCTTGGTCTGAGTAGAACATCATTATCGCGATGAATCTGAAACCATAAGATAATTTGGAATTCTGCCAATAACGAAGAAAGGCGTAAAAATAAAAACGGAGTTGAGTAGAACGTTGTCTATTTCCACGAAAATAATGAGTTACAAGTTAAATCGATTTCGACGGTTAGGACATCATCAGTAACAAACAATAACTTATCGTTTGTTGTCGTTATTGTTTGTTACTGATGATGACCTAACCGTCGAAATCGATTTTACTTGTAACTCATTATTTTCGGGGAAATGGACGACATTCTACTCAACTCCGTTTTTATTAAAATGGTTTTCCACAATCTCATCGCGAGTGATTTTATTCGTAAAGGCGTACAAGCTTTTGAAAGTCGTATCTCGAAGAAATTCACAGATTTTCCTCCCACTTCAAATATTTTACCCTATTGATTGTTAATGTGTATCCAATGTGTATTTCTAGTAGTTCACCAAACATACCTTTTAAGTGCCTTCAAAATTAAGTAATAGCGTATTACAGAAATTTTCTTTCAAATTTGAACGTGAACACGTCTCTCATAAAATACTAGGCAAGAGTGGCGCATTTCAAAAGATGCTGCATTTTTGTTTAGGAAAATGAGATACGCCCAGTTGCCCTAGGATCTGACGCAATTTTAAAGATACGCCTTTCTTCCTTAACGGGTTTTGTTGATTTAGAGTGAATTAGGGTGGGTTTTGCATAATCAGTAGATAGAGAAGCTCCTAAAGATTCCGTAACTACAGAAACCTGTAAATCGCCGAAATTTGAGATGCTGCCTTTTCGCCTAGCAGGGCAGCATTGTTGCTGCTCTCCAATATCCTTAGTGATGTGATTAAAACAGCGACCACGTACAACTTTTGCATTCAGTTTGAGATTGATATGTTCCATTTGGAATTTCGCTCTTATTCATCGATAAAATAGATTGAATCAAATAGAATTACGAAATTATCTGGATTCGTCAAGTGAAAAAATTTCAGGATACATCAAAAGCTGTTCAAATATTAGAAACACTATTTTAAATAATTTAAATTGCCATAATATAATTTCCTGTTACCACTCAATTAAATTGGATTAGAATTTATCAAAGTATTTAAATGTGCTTATTTCAACCATTGCTGCCCAAAAACCACCAAAGTGCCGTTTAATTTGTACTCATTCAAATCCATCAAATAATTGGCCAAAATGCGGGAATTGATTGATCTACTCCTTTCCTTTTTGATTTGTTAAGCTTTTTGAGCAATAAGCTCAAGAAATTAAAATGTGAAATATAAAACAATCGCTGAAAACTGATTCGTGAAGCTTCATTCTGGGTGGATTGGAGGTAACCTTGTTCTTTCGGAGGTTCCTAGATTCGTGAAACAGCTCATTACTGTTCCTAAGACTGCCTCGCTGAAAGGTGATTTGAATAATTACTAAAATAGTTTATTTGGCGTGGAAAGTCAATGTATTGTCCGAATTATGAAGTCCCAGGTAGTTCAAAATTTGAACTGAATTTAAATAGAATTTGAATTATTTAATAATGGAATAATGCAAATTTCATCAAGTGTGCTCTAGTTTCAAATCTAGAAAGTCGTTTATTTCAAAATTACACCACAGACAGAAGACTGGCGTGGTTGTGGGAGGTTGATTAGTTGTTTGTTAGTTGGTCAAAATATTTCGACTACTTTGAGGGGTCATATTTTCAATTAAAAAAAAAGGAAAACAAGGTTAAATACTGTGTTTGAGGGTTTTGGTAGCTATTAATGATAGGTACTCTATAAGAAGTAAAAAAATTATTAATTCTATCAGTTCAAAAATGGATAAAATCAGTTAATTAAATAATAACGAAATTTTGACAAAAAGACTCATGAACTCATCCAGCATAGATGGAACTTTTTCATAAAAGCAGGATTCGTTGTATCCACTGGTACCTCCCTTGTGAGTCACAACTAATTGGGAGAAGTTCCCATTATACTCACTACTCACGCAAGGATTTGATGTAAACGACTAGATCAATAAACTGTTGATAATTGAAAGAGATTTATTTTGCGAATTCAATACCGGTTATTTTCCGAATTCAAGAGGTACTGTTGAGTAGAAAAAAAATCGTCCCATGACATAACGAATTGATATTTTTCCTCCTTTTGGGTGTTTTGAAGTCGGTCAAAAATGTTTAGTTCATTACACTCATCTCATCAAGAGGTATTCTCCACTCTCAATTTGTATTATCGTGAGATTTGGCAATGACCTTGCTCCTGATTGAATTTCTAACAAGAATAAATACTTGACGAATACGGTTTAAAAGAAACGCTCTTGTTACCTTCAATTCTGTCGTGTCAAATTAATTATAAATACAATAAAGGACAATGACAACTTCAAAAGGTTCGTTTTGGACCAGAATTAAAAAAAAAAAAAACTTTCCAAATTGTTACACAAAGGTTTATTATTTTACTGTATAGATTACCCACCTGGATAGAACTCAGTTTTTCCATTAACACTACCTACTAGCAATAACATCCGCTATTCGGGTGCCTTCATTACGGAATTTTGTTCCGTTGTTGTTGGTGAGGAAGCCCGATTGAATGACATGAAAAACTTTTGGAAGAAACGGGCTAACTATACAGGGTGTCCCCGAAAACTCCCGCCCCCCCCCCCCTTGCTAAAATCGTCCAGATACAAGGTTAAAAAAATTATTATTTTTTTTGGATCTTCATGATTTTTCCCAAGGATCTCAATTATGACCACGGTGTGCATTGCGCACGTGCGCAATTGTGCGCAACGCACACCAACTTCGTTTTTTTCAATAAGAACCTCATTTTTTATTGCAGATTCGGATTCTAAGTGAAATTTCATGAAAATTTCACCCCCAACCGATTTTTTTTATCGCACGCAACCCGCTCTGCGCGCGCTCAAAGATGCGCAACCGCGAGGTTGCGTCAAATTGGACATGTACAAAGTACCCACATGATATTTTAGTATTTTTAACGCTGAATGATGTGGTGATGTTAGTTTCTTAATTTGACTGCATTTTAAATAAATTATCGACCAAAAATAACCTTTTTTTAATAGAAAATGGCCTTTTTCAAAGGGAAAAACATCTTGTCTACTTAAAAACATTTTCCAAGATAATCGGAAAGAGATTTTCAAGTAGACAGGATGATAGGTCATAATCATTCAGAAATTCACAGAAGAGGTCTCCAAGTAGTGAGTAAAAAGGCCATTTTCTTTTTTAAAAAGTTTATTTTTGGTCTATAATTTATTTAAAATGCACTCAACAACATCACCACGTGATTCAGCGTTGTCAAAAATCTAAAATATCATGTGTCACACTTGGGTACGTTGTACATGCACATGTTGACGCATCTTTAAAAAATCGGTTGAGGGGTGAAATTTTCATGAAATTCCTCTTAGAATTCGAATCTGCAATAAAAAATGGGGGTCTCATTTGAAAAAACGAAGTTGGTGTGCGTTGCGCAATACACACCGTGGTCATATTTGAGATCCTTGGGAAAAATCATGAAGATCCAAGAAATCTGTATATAAAGAATTTGCTCAGCTGAAATTTGAACGGAGATTAGGCTTATTCCCTTCTCATTGAACAGTCTTTTGCGATTTACTCTCGTGTTTCGATTTATTCTAGGTTCAACCCTCAAGTCCTCATAGGCAGCGAACGGTTGGCCTACAGACCTCTGGGTGGTTTCAATAAATTCAAAAATCGAATTCTATTTTAAATTGGTGGACAAATAATACCTCTATATTTAGAGCTTTTGAGGTTACGACCCCTATTTATTACCCCTTAGAGGTGATTTACAATAACCATAAGATTCGGTGCAGAACTAGACCCCAAATGGAGTCGAGAAACCAAATTTCATCAAAATTGGTCCATGGTAACTAAGAAAAAAGCGGACGGACGGAAATGTTTTAAACTCGTTTTTCAAATTTTACATACCTTGAAACGTAAATCGTCAAATTTTGAGGAGTTAATTTTTTTTATTGATAGATTCTAAAGGTTCATTATAGAAAGTAATATGCCAAAATTCCGCTTTAATTACCTCACTACTTGCTAGGTAAAAACTAACATTTAATAAACCCCATTAATAGGGCCATCGCGTGAATGCATCTGGGGTTTCTTCCCTAGAAACAATGAAGTGCATCATCGTTATTTCTCACTAGGGGAAGAGAAACCGTCACATGACGAACGAAACTGAGAGACCTCCTCCTTACTAGAAAGCCTTCGAAAGCTCATTGATATTCAATAAATGATAAGTCTACACGAACTTCTAATAATACAGCAGGAAACTCTAGAGATCGATTTGTACTCGTACAACAAATCCTCACCAAAACAGTTTGACATAGATATGATTCCTTGATATCACAACTTTGACATGGGTAGGTATGTCTACGTTTATGTCACTACTCTAGTGTTTCATTTACTCTGTGGTATTTCGGCTGGAGATTCATTCAAAAAACGATGGATCGAGTCAAAAATATCACAATTCGTCTTCGCGTGATGGAAGTATTATTTACTCTGTTGAATGACCATAAGTGCGAATTATGTAATGGAAGTGTCTTATAACGGGGGCCATTCCCAAAATGGGATATTTGCAAATTATTTCTGACTTAATTATTAAAGGTACTTATGTTATACTTTATTAGATGTATTAGAGATAGGTAGATTTATTCATTAGGGGGCTGTAATGAGTCACTATTAGCCAAATCGAAAACAACAAACAAGTGGGTGTGGCACATAGCTTCCTCGTATATATATATATATATATATATATATATATATATATATATATATATATATATATATATATATATATATATTTGTATACGTTGATATTGAAGATTAATTTTCTTCCATTTATCGAGGCGCGGGCAGGGTTAAATGAAGTGCTAATTACATTCCGACGTTTCGATGATTTATTTCATCATTTTCTAGGAAATAATTTCGAGTGGAGAAGTTCGAAGATGTTCTGGTGAGACACTAACTTAATCTAGTTTTCACAAGGAACAACTGAAGCTCTGATCTGTACTGGTGTAATAGAGCTCTTCAACTTTCCGACTGTCGGATAGATTTTTCAAGTTCACTTTGTAAGAAAACTCATCATAGTTCGCTAAATTATCCTTCAATTTCTCTTGAAATGATAAGGAATTGGAGGAACAGGAAGCATAGCTACTGTCACCTAATCAACATCAGCTGAACTGATGTGACCTGTGATTTTGACGTTTCTCGGACACAAAAAACACGTTTCCGTTGTCTGAAAACGGATTTTGAACGCGCCATAGTTTTAAAAAAGCGACCACAAGAGACAAAAGTTTAGAGAAACACCATCAAACAATGCAGTAACAATATTTCAAAAACCAAGAAGTAACACAGAAATGAACATCAGTAACCTTCGAAACCTTCGCCTTTTAAAATTCACAAATTCAGAAAAATTGAGATTTTTCGAAGACACAGCCTCACGCACAAATTGAACTGGGTAAGGTACAGCACAAAATGGCGAAAATATCATGAAAATTGGGCGAGCAGAATCCGAAAAAAATGTACCTGGAAGTTACTCCATTTTATGGCGGGAGGGGGGTGGGTTCCGGGTCCCCTCTAGTGAAGCGGGGTTCACCAACGACCCAACCCAAAAAATTATCAAGACCTGGGATACTGCCCTATATCGGGATACTGCCCTATAAATTCAACACTATTTTAAATTGATGACAAATCAATACCTTTGTATCGAACGTTTTTGAACTGGGGCGTTTGGAAAATTTCAGGCCCCATTTGTTACCCCTTAGAAGTGATTTACAATAATCAAAAGCTTTGGGGCAGTACTAGACCCCAAATGGGGCCCATATATCAAATTTCATCAAAATCCAGTCCAGGATCTAAAGAAAGAACCGCGGACGGCGGGTGGAGGGCAAAATTTGTATTACATTTTTCGATTTAACGTACGAAGTTCCATTTTTTGCAAGATTCCTATGCGGGAGCCATGATCGTTATTCTGAGGGTACTTTGATTCATTGTAATTGAACGAAATTTTTCCTATTGCTTCTGAGTCTACCAAGGTAGCGGAAGCTTTGTTTTCACTTTTCAAGGTTGAAAAAAAAGTTGTCCAAAATAAAAATTTTCACTCGCGTTTTGCGTTTTAGACCTTTCTGAACAATTTTGGTTCAGTGTCTGTGTGTCTGTGTGTCTGTCTGTCTGTCTGTCTGTGTGTCTGTCATGAATTCCTTGTAACGCGCATAACTATACGAAGTTATAGTCCGATTTCAATGAAATTTTCAGGGATTGTGCGGGTTGGTGTGTAGACGGTCCCCTATGAAAATCATCATCCCCGGACTGATAGAAACGACTGCGCATGCGCAAACGTGAATTCCTTGTAACGGCCATAACTTCTAGATTTTCCATCCGATTTCAATGAAATTTTCAGGGATTGTGCGGGTTGGTGTGTAGACGGTCCCCTATGAAAATCATAACCTTCGGACTGATAGTAGCCACTGCGCATGCGCAAACGTGAATTTCCTTGTAACGGCCATAACTTTCACTTTTTCTACCCGATTTCGATGAAATTTTCAGGGATTATGCGGATTAGGTTGTAGATGGTCCCCAATGAAGATCACCACCTTCGAACTGATAGTAGCCACTGCGCATGCGCAAACGTGAATTTCCTGTTAACGTCCATAATTTCTACATTTTCTATCCGATTTCAATGAAATTTTCAGGGATGTTACAGATTAGTATTTAGATGGTCCCCTATGAAAATCACTACCTTCGGACTGATAGTAGCCACTGCGCATGCGCAAACGTGAATTCCTTGTAACGGCCATAACTTCTACATTTTCCATCCGATTTCAATGAAATTTTCAGGGATGTTATAGATTAACTTGTTTTGATGTTTTGAGATTAACTACTAGGCATCGGATCATCTATACAATCGGGTTATGCATACGAGGAAGCCATGTGCCACACCCACTTGGCAGACGTTTTTTTTTTTTTTCGTTTGAATGAACAGGTGACCTACAAGGTTGTTACAATGAACTTCAACAATGCTTTCTTGATTTTAAAATTCAAAATACTGAGGAAAACAACACTTTTTGGGACGGCAGTCATGTCGTATGAATTTTCGCGTGAATTGAAGCTAATGAAGGAAAATTCGAAGGATCGAAAAATGAATCTGTTGTCTTCAGGTAAAAATTCACAAAGAGATTGGGGTAGCGATGAATTTTTAGGCAGCGCACAAATCAACCAGCGTAAGCAGACTACAGATGATTTATTTCTGCTTTTTTGCCAGTACTCAAATCAATGTGTTGCGCATATGGAAATCAAGTGAGAGGTAAAAAAAAAAAAAAAAAATTGAAGAGGCGGAAAACGGAGCATAAATCACTGAAATAAGACGGCGCTTCCCGCACAACCCACTCCCAACTGTACCGAATACCGACCCTCTGAACCCTCATCCTCAAGTTTATTGTGGTAATAAATTGAACGTAGGAGGAGGGGATGAAAGGGGATTATTGAGACGGTTTAAACGGTAAATGCTCTAAAGAATCGGAGGGCTAAAAGTTCCCTTTAATTGAACCGAGTTTTTCAGCGCTATCGGGAAACTGAATGAGCGCTAATCTGGCGGCTCACTCTGCGACACAGGTGGATATTTCAGTAATGGACGTGGAAACCCTGACTGATTCTACGCGTTGCATGCACCGTTTTGCGCGTTGGTGGAATGAAATATATTTACGGAGGATTGGACGAATTGTTAATTTTTCCTCCACCCAATGGAGTACTTCTCTGTGCGCATTGAAAAATATTAATTATAGCTTTTGACTGGTAGAAGTTGGCCAGTCGAGTACGTTTGATGTATCTATTCATCTGAAATTGCGTTTCTGGGTTTGAACTGCCACGGTTGATTAGTATATCGTCTTATGATTAAATTATTCTATGGTTAATTTTGTTATTCATCTTCAAGACCGTTTCTGCGGCGTTATAAATTTGATTAGTCGTTGGAACCGGAATATAACATTTATTTTCTTATGCCACCATGAAACAAATCAGTTCCGTCAGCGAACGTTCATGTGCGATTCATGTTTATGTTTCTGACTAATCATTCGTCCAACAAAGTGTAACTGAGACAACTTTCAACTACCTTCTAAGGATCAGAAGCAGGTTTTTTTGTATGTCTGATATTCTTCTCCGTGCCATGAGGTCCTAGTGATTTTTATTCTATGGACTGACTTGAAACTGATACCACTAAAAAATAATAATAATAATAATAAATAAATTTAAAAAATAGGGATTACTTTTTACCTTAGTCGTTTAAAATGACAAGAAATTAACTGAAATGAAAATGGTCGATAACTCTGTGACCTCACTCAATCTTTTCAGTGTCAAATACAGTGACATTTCTACGTTAAAATATTATTTTTCTTCTCAGAATTATTTTAAAATACGAATCGTCTATAGTCACAACATTCATCGGCCTCACGTAGGTGGTCCGTAGACCATTATTAGTATAAAAGTTTGGTAAAAAGTGGGTAAAAACATTTTCAGAACGTCCTTTCTCGAAAACTTGCAATAAACAGATATTTTTTTTTCATAATTTAGATTTTACACCAATTTTTAAGAATTAAATGACACCTCCCTGATCTCTGTGGGACTAATCACTAAATATAATTAATCACCTAATTAATGAATGTTCACTGACATTTTTAATCAATTTAAGATTGATACAACCCTGACGATTAAAATTAGTTAAATGTGCATTTATTGTGAAATTGGCCAGAACGCGTTGGAGGGGATTTGGGTCCCCAACACGCTAGGGATATTTAGCCTAACTGGCGCCCACGTGTTCTGATAAATTCCACAATAATAGAGCTTCTGGCTATTTTTGATTATCTGGGTGGTAAAATTCGTTTCTTGAAATTGAACACTATCTTAAATTGATGAAAAAACGTGATGAACATTAGGCCAACTAATTAAGTAATTATTCATTGCGATTCACAATCGTGTTTCTGACTCTTCATTTGTCTAACCCACTGAGTAACCGCAACAACTTAACCAACTTGCGAAAGAACGCTCAACAACCTTCTAAGGACCAGGGGTAGGTGGCGGCATTGGGGTATCGGTACTTCGGGAATGGTCACCAGCAAGCACACAGGGACCCACGCGTTCTGACAAATTTCAGATTAATGCACATTAAATGTGCATGTTAAATTTTAACATGACGACGTCTTGCGTATTCCGACGAGGGTTCCGCACCCATGGTAATCACTTTCATTGGAAAGGTAGGCGTTTGTTTATTCAAGCGAGTTTTTCAGAACTCATCAGAACACAGGGCTTAAGAGTTGAGGGATGAATGAATCAGAAACATGAGTGTGAATCGCAATTAAATGTTCAATGACGAAGAATCACCATTCAAATTTCAACTGATGAAATGCGATATTTTTTAGTTTCCTCGAATTCAGTTACTTATCGCTCAGTTTTTCGTTATGATGACAAGACAACAATTTTATTTCTGGCATGGTTTTTCTCGAAAAATAAATTTGATTGTGAATAAATCGTCTGCCAAGTGGGTGTGGCACATGGCTTCCTCTTATCCATAACACGGTTGTATAGATGATCCGACCATTTGTAGCTAATCTCAAAATATCAATCTCCAAGAACCTTGTACTGCCCTCATAGGGGACCATTTACACGCCAACCCACACAATTCCTGAAAATTTCATCGATTTAGGGTAGAAAATGTAGAAGTTATGGGAAAATGTAGAAGTTATAAGAAATAATCGCGCAGTGGTTTTGGTTCATTATTTTCAATAATGAACCTTTGGAATCGACCAAGAAAAAAAAAATTCTAACACCCCCTCAAAATTTGATGGTTTACGTTTCAAGGTACGTAGAATCCAAAAATCGAATAAAAATTTGGCCGTCCGTCCGCCGTACGCCGTACGCGGCACTTTTGCCACTTAGCATTGACCGATTTTGATGAAATTTGGTATGTAGGCTCCATTTGGGGTCTAGTTGAGCCCCGAAGCTTTTGGTTGATGTAGGTCACTCCTAAGGGTTCCAAAATCAATTTTGAAATTTTGAAAACGCCCTAACTCAAAAAATTTCGATATGAAGGTATTGTTTTTCCTTCAATTTAAGATTCTATAGAATTTTTAGAATTTTTTGAGACCACGCGGAGCTCTGTAGAACAATCCGTTCGCTCCCTACGAAAATTTAAGGGTTTATATTGAAATATATATATATATATATAAATCAAAACACGAGTGTGAATCGCAAAAGAGGCCTAATCTCCGTTCAAATTAGAGCTGACCGAAATGCGATCGATGGTTGGTGATTTTGATTTTTTGATTTTTTTTGATTTTTTTTTTTTTTTGATTTTTTTTTCTTTTTCTCTTCATATTGGATGGTTGGTGATTTTGTAGACGAGTGATCTATATAAAAATAATAAACCGTTGTGTAATAATTTGCAGCGTTTTTCAATTAGTTTCGAAAAATCCGTTTTCCACCAGTCATTGGCCGGGAGTTCCTAATATTGGCCACCTTGTCCCAGTCATTGGCCACCCTACATTCACCGTTCTCTGCTCCACTGTGTCGGAAAAGTGTACAATTGTTTTCCGACATGCAAGTGAGAAAGCCTTTAAGATCCACAGATGGAGTTGGATCTTGTAAGATACCTGGAAGGGTCCGTGTCTTCAAGGTTATGTGGGATCCCCCACTAAAAAACATCTCCTTTTGTCCCACGTTGAAAGCTCAACCTGGAACCGTTTAACTCATTACTTCAGGCTGTGTTTTGTTCATCAGTTCCGGATGGGGGAACGGATCAGGTGCTCCTTTCTATCTCTCTCCCGTTCTAACCATGTCTTCCTTGAGAGGAATACAATGCTAGATGTGCTCTCTGTGTACTCTCGTACACTGCAACAATACTCCAGCTCCTTTCAACGTCCAGCATCTTGCTGACAACAGTTTCTGGTATTGAACTTTGGGGAGCTAACGCCAGTTCTGCTAGGAGCTGATTTCTTTCAACCGCCTATAATATAGCACATTTGAAAAAGGTGTGTAGCGCACCATCTTCTCTCTTCTGGTAGTGCAGACATGTTGAGGCAATTACCTTTCCCATTTTATACAGATAGGCA
This sequence comes from Apolygus lucorum, assembly GCA_009739505.2. Taxonomy (NCBI): domain Eukaryota; kingdom Metazoa; phylum Arthropoda; class Insecta; order Hemiptera; family Miridae; genus Apolygus; species Apolygus lucorum. The sequence continues at coordinate 85,694,496 of CM019167.2, forward strand.
TAAAACAGTCCATGTCCTGAGAAGATCTGTGTGAGGAAAAAGTTCATTTCTTCATGCTACCTGACAATCCATGTCTTAATGTTTGGCTCTAGCCGTGCAGCCCACTGTTCTATATATTCTTCCGTCCATTACTCTTGCCAGTTTGCCATAGTGCGCTCTCTTTCTTCCTTAGCTATGCAGGATACCAACCCCCAGATCTCTCCTACATCCCTTCTATCGAAGATTATTTCTCCTTTGAAAACATCAGCTGAATTGGTATGACACTGGTAAGGACAAAGACTGCAGGTTCGGACACTGTTCGGTAAGCGCAAGCGAGTCGCATAGCTCATCTTTGCTGTGCAGCTATTAAATCTCTGTCGGAGATATGCCACATTCAATGCATCCACCCACACCTCATCACCATACAAGAGAATTGACTGCACCACCGGCATCATCATCATCATCATATCTCTCTCTCTCTCTCTCATGGTCTCTTGTATAGTCTATGGTCATTTACGTTCTTCATAAAGTGACAAAGAGCTGCAAATTTTTGTGCAGCCCGGTCTGCAGTTCTTCTTATATGTTCGCAAAATGTGATTTTTTTTTGTCAAATATGACCCCTAGATACAGGGCTGAGGGTTCAGTTCTTACTTCGGCGTTTGAAATCCGCATCGGGATGATGGTAGGTATGCGCTTACGCGTGAATATGACTAAGCAGAGGTGCTGCTCTTTGCTGTTGCTAGCGCCATACTGTGTTCTTCCATCCACTCCATTACTCGTGACATGATCTGCTATCGTTCTGTTTGGACTGAATCCATTGCCCAATCTAGTACTATTGCTGCCACAACATCAGCATAATTCTACAAGGAAACAGTCTTCATACATTTCCAATCGTAGGAGACCATCGTATGATGCATTCCACAGTTGAGGACCTCGTACAGATCCCTGAGCAGCCCCTGATGTGATATCTTTCGTTCTTAACTCATGAGCAGTCTCCAGTGGTGGTGCTCAAATGTTTTCACGTATTTTCATGAACTAAAAGGTCGACTGACGAGAACCAAACGTGGAATTTATAGGTAATGAAACAAAAAACTGCATACAAACTCAATTGAAAACTAAAAAGACCAGAACGACAAGCTATATAGAGTACGAAGACACTTTTCGGCTGAGGCTATTCACTAGAGAGTTAATTCAAAATTCATTTAGCATTCCATGATCTAGGAAACTAATCAAACGTATTTTCTTACAGGAAGTAGATCCCTTTGGAGTCCCTGGAATCATTTTAGTGCCAAAAAGAGTAGCTTCTTGACTGGAAATTATCTGTGATAGATCTTGATAATTATATGGACCATTTATATAAGCAATCTTGGTAGTTAAAACCATCTGGCCAATGATTGAGGTAGGAAAAATTTGCATCATTTCAGTCATTAGCCACCCGGCCAATGACTGGAGGAATCACCCTTGCTATCATCCAGTTCTTAGCCGGCCTTATATTTTCCATAGTTTGTTAAAATTCCATGTACTGGTGGCAGAAATTAACTAATAATTTACTAGTGACCATGCAAACACAAGAAAAACTACATCAAATTTGGAATTAACGACATAAAACCTTTAACAATGAGTTGAGGTACGCTTATCGTTTTCATAAGGAACAGGTGTGATGATCAAAATTCTTGGACCTTCACCACTTGAAATGAGTTTTAAAAGTTTATGTAAAGCTTCACTGTAACCTTCAACATCTCACTGCGTTCTAGAATACCCACTTAAAATTAGGAAAACATTCAAAATATTCCAAGAGAGACCTGTGTACTAAAAACCTAACTTGAAAAACTTGGTGGCCAATGATTGGTGCCTTTACCCTAGTTAATGTCAAAACATCATTCTACCTACCACCATACCTTGCACTACCCTAATAGGGGACCATCTACACGTCAACCTGCACAATCTCTAATGATTTCATCGATTTAGGGTAGAAAATGTAGAAGTTATGGCTGGTGTAAGGAAATTCACGTTTGTGTATGCACAGTGGCTACTATCAGTCCGGGGGAGATGATTTTCATAGGGGTTCATCTACTCTCCAATTCGCCTAATCCCTGAAAATTTCTTTGAAATCAGACAATAACTTCGTATAGTTTTGCCCTTCACAAGGATTTCATGACAGATAGACACGGAATCAAAATTGTTCAGAAAGGTCTAAAACGTAAACGCGAGTGGAAAGTTTGATTTCGGAGAATTGTTTTTTCAACCTTGAAAAGTTTAAACAATGCTCCGTAAGTGACCCTGTTAGACTCGGAAGCAATTATTCATGGAAAAGCCGTGTTCTATACAGACGAGTGATCCGCACAGAAATAAATGAATCTTTGTGTAATAGTCTGCAGCCTCATTTGTCTTGTTTCTGGCATCGATGATTCAATAATATTTTTCCATATTATGGAACATCGGTTGTTGGAATCCTCGATGTTTCGCGGGCGTCGCCGCATCCCCACTCCACGACGACTGTTGCAATCGAGAGGAACTACTGACCGAGGGAATCTCTTGCAAGCTCATGATTTCTGGATACTGTTCCGTCGTGAAGTCCCGTAAAATGATCGTAAACGCCGTTAGGACGGGAAAACGCGAGCCGGTCGTCATCCGCGGTCCGACCTCGGGCTCCTGCTACCACGTGGTTCCCTGTCACTAGTTCCTGTCACCAGCTGTGGTTCATCCCACCGACGCATTCCTCTTATTAGGGAAGGACGGATCTCCAAATCTACCGGTAACTTCAAAATATCGATATTTTACTTTTTCTTCCCATGAAATATAGTTGGAAATATTCTGAGGGAATAACCAGCTCGTATTTCTACCCAATGATTCAAAACATAATTTTATTTTATTAATTAAATAATTATAATATAGATATGAATTGGGTATGGTTCAATAACAAAACGGAGTGTGGTTTATATCGATTAACTTTTAATCGTATATGAGGTCCGAAATGGAATGAAAATGGATTTTGGGTATCAAGGGAAACCGCAAAATATTAAAATGTGTGGAGAGATCACTTACCAGAAGCAAGGCAGGAAAGTGAATGCCGAGCTCGTTCCCAGTGTAGGAGAGTAGCGACGCCTCCTCAGGCCTATTCCGCGTAGCAGTTCGCGGAACTGCTACAATTGATAAGTAGTTTTTGCATAATTTTTCTTTCATTTTCATTTATTTATAAGGGACGTGCGTATTATTTGGAAATAACGCATAGGGGTAATTCCTAAACTGGGGAAAATTTTGATCCGAGAAAAATTGGAAAAAAAGTTTTCCAAATTACTTGAATTTTTTAAAATGGATTTTGGTGGGGCAAAGTGCGCTATGGCAGCTCATGAATCACTTTCCCCAGTCCAAAATTTAAATTTGAATTTCAGGTCCATGACAATGTGAATGGGGGCACACGACAATGTTAATGTGTCCCTAATAATATGGATACATTTCAATTTGTTACTCTGTAACAATTTACTTCTTGGGTTAGTGAAAGAAAAAAACAGTACCTAGGTATTGCATTTTTGGTAAATCTTTTCTTTCTCTATTAACTTGGGGGAAGGAATTCAGGTGCGTAGGTTTATTACTAACATTCTCGTGGTAGCCTCTAGTTCGGTAATTTTAATGACCAAGATTCAATGTAGTGCATGTTTTCTCAACATTGTTAGAGGCTCTAAATAATGAGCTTTAGAGGAGACTTGAAGCACATGTAGTTTCGGATTAATATGACCTTAAAGTTGAAAATAACATTGTCGTGGCTTTGAGTTTTTAACATTGCCGTGGAACTCTAACATTGTCGTAGACTTTTCATATTTTGGATGCCCACGACAATGTTAAAAACTAAAAGCCATGACAATGTTACTTTTCAACATCGATCGCATTTTGGTCATCTAAAATTTGAACGGAGATTAGGCCTCTTTTGCGATTCACACTCGTGTTCCTGACTTATCGTTAGTCCAACCCTTGAATGGGGTATTTCGGTGGGTCGGAAATTCAGGTTTTTGACCTAAAATTTGGATTCAGCAAAACCTTGAAAACCAATATACTACAACTTTAAGCCCAATGATACTATAAATGATGTGTGATAAATGATAATGTGGTAGAAAATTAATTAAAGAGATCACACGTTTGAAAAAGGCGGGCCACTATAAATGCATACACACTAGGCAAGGACTACGTCGCGGACTACGCCGCGCGCGTGTGTGAGTAGTATTTTGTAGTATCCAAGAGGTCCTCCAAGGGTTTCTGCGCATGGATACTTTTTTCAAAGACAGTTGGCTAGCTACGTCACGATTGGCTAGCTACGTCACACCATTCAAATCTTCAACTTTCCTTACCTTCTCTGATTTTTTAAAAACATTTTCTCGACGAACAGACCCGATTACCGTTATTCCTGAGCCAAACTCTTTTGAAAAAAAATTAAAATGAAAAAAATTGACTGAAATACCCCATTCTCGTAGGGAGCGAACGGTTTGTCCTAAAAGGCTCTGCGTGGTCTCTAAAAATTCAAAAAATTCAATACTATCTTAAGTTAATGGAAAAACAATACCTTTATATCAAAATTTTTTGAGTTAGGGCGTTTTCAAAATTTCAATCCTTTTTTTTCAACCCTTAGAAGTGACCTACATCGACCAAAAACTTCGGGGCACAACTAGACCCCAAATGGAGCCCACATACCAAATTTCATCAAAATCGGTCAATGCTAACTGGGGAAAGTGTCGCGTGCGGACGGACGGCCAAATTTTTATTCGATTTTTGGATTCTACGTACCTTGAAACGTAAACCAACAAATTTTGAGGGGAGGGAGGGGGATATAAAAAAAAGTTTTCTTGGTCGATTCCAAAGGATCATTGTTGAAAATAGTAAACTAAAAGAAACAAATCAAATGTAATGGGGTAGACGCCCAGGATTCACCCGACGCCGGCCCGGAGTGATGATGAGGAAGGTGGTGGTGGAGAGAGGGATGAAGGGAAGTGCCTCTATAAAAAGACCACCACTTCATTAACAATTTATATTTGGAAAAAATATTTCATCACTACAATCGATGGTATTGTTCATAAATATTTACATCACAGCATTGTATCTCCTTCCTTATCTTCTTTGCAGAAGAATCTTGCTTACTATTCAACAAATTGCAGAAAAACGCTGAAAACGAAAAAAAACTGTTAATTATTACACAATGGTTTATTATTTTACTGTATAGGTCTCCCGTCTGCATAGAACGTGCCTTTCCATTAATACTAGCTACTAGCCAATCTACACACCAATCTGAACAATCCTGAGAAATTTCGTCGAAATCGGATGGAAAATGTAGAAGTGATGGATGTTACAAGGAATTGACATTAGCGCATACGCAGTGGCTACCATCTGGCTGGGGACAATGATTTTCATAGGGGAATGTCTACAAGCCAATCCAAACAATCCTGGATAATTTCATCAAATTCAGATGAAAAATGTAAGTGTTATAGCTGTTACAAGGAATTCACGTTTGCGCATGCGCAGCGGCTACTATCAGTCCACGGGGTGATGATTTTCATAGGGGACCGTCTATACGCCAACCCGCACAATTCCTGAAGAAATTCATCGAAATCGGATGTAACTTCGTATAGTTATGCTTGTTACAAGGATTTCATGACAGACACACAGACAGACACACACGGAACCAAAATCGTTCAGGAAGGTCTAAAACGCGAGTGGATATTTCGATTTTGGAGAATTTTTTTTCCAATCTCAAAAAGTGAAAACATTCCGCTACCTTGGTAGACTCGGAAGCAAAAAATGAAACTGCTAACAACAGGATTTAAACACGAATAATGGAAGTGTAATCTGTTAATTTAATTCATTCAACTTTCCCCTCTAACCCCTATAATATACTCGTAGGAATATTTAATTGGTATTTCTTGTGTAGTAATGATAGCAATAATATTCATTTATAGTGATAGTGCGCGTGCCAGTGACCGCTATTTTAATCAAGACACGTCCTCTCCCCCTTCTATCCATTTTAATGCTTCAAAAGCTTCTATGATTCTTTGCTTCAACGTGTGCAGCTCGATTCCGCTCAGAGATGAAAGGTTGATAACAACTGGAAGTGACAACTCAATCTGGGGTCGTTCGGTGAGTACCAGCGTACTGGGCGAAGTAGAAGTCGTGGATTGAACTGAATATGTGCGAAAACTTCCCAAAGTTATTACGCGAAGCCCCTTAGGGGGTTAGGGTTAGGGTGAGGGTTCAACCGAGTGGCCTCTAACTCAGCAGATGGAAGTGGACCTTTCCTGAATTCAAAATACCTATCTGACGCTAGAAAATTAATCTATCCATTCCAATGTCCGAGAGATGCTTCTGGCATAACGGACAGCTTTTGAGTCTGAAAACTTACAATAAGAAACCAAAACCTATGTTACGTCAGCTAAAATTAAACAAATTCAGTCACGCAGCAAATTTTCAACACTAATAATTTCACCTTATTATTTATTTTTGATCTGTGGCATCTGATAACGTAGAAATCTGACGAGATTTCCTATAGGTAACTCCTAATTTTATAATCACAATTAAGGTGGAGGGGGGGGGGGGAGAAGTTATAGTGTAGGGAAGAACAATGCTACTTTATTGCTCCTCTTTCTTCCTTTATTTTACTATTCTCAGAATGCATCTCGTCTTTCGGAGAAGTTTGATGAGAGAGTGTTCAAGTGGTTGGTTCGTTTGACGGAGGGTCAGAGTTCTGGTGAGTGGAAGAGCCGTGCTCCCTCCTTCCAAGTCTACGAAAGCAAGGAGCACGTCAGGTTAGTGTGTGCATTGTCGGGAATTGACTCATTATAAAGAGCCGCTATTTCCACCAAGTCCCTAGTTCTGAGTCCTCAGGAGACATGAAGAACTGTTCCTTACACCTCTTGCTCCACGGGCACTTAGATGAGATGAAACAGCGTTGCGGGCAGGAGACTACCTGTTGTGATATTGCGTCTAATTAATAATTCCTAATAGAAACTGGTCACTCGCTTGGCGTTGCTTCAGCGGTGAGTCGATTTGGCCGTTGGAGCGTCAGTGTTAAAGACAGCTGGGATTAAGATGTGGGTTTCGTGCAGTTGACGCACCTATTTACCAGGCCGACCACATTACGCAGACCTGGAGATTTACCTGCTTAACTATCCACCGGACCTCGGACCTCAAAAACCGCTGCACTGACCCTCCACTCTAAGGATCTTCTATTAGGCACCAATCTTTATTCTACCAAGTTCTACTAACAGTATTATAATGAGCACTGGGACAGATTTTTCCTGATGCACAAAGCTTTCAACGCGCACATCGGCGTGCTTTACACGCGGCCGTCCGAATTGAATCCCATCGAAGGGATATATTATTGATTACATTCTCGACTCACGTTTATTTGCACATGATGCATTTCCATTTATTTCTCAAAAGATATAAACTCACGAACCACAAAAATTGCTCATTATTGCTGTATTCTCGTTTTTGTGTCAATTAAATTTGGCTACATTCGAATGAGATCTAGGTATCGCAAAGAAAAATATATGCAATAATCGAATGATTTACACGGTTTTGCAGGAGGTGATCAATTGGTCCGGGCAAATGAACTGGCCCGAAATGGTGACCACTTGTATTGGAACACTTTACTAGTTGTTGTGGTAGGAAAACTGGTCCAATACCAGAAAAAATCGTCTGCTAAGTTGGTGTGGCACATAGCTTCCACGAATCCATAATCCGATTGTATAGATGAACGGTACATACGAGTAGTGGATACTCTCAAAATATCAATCTCTGAGGGCATTGCACTACTCTCATGAGGGATCATATACACGCCAATCCGCACAATCTCTGAAAATGTCATCGAATTCGGATGGAAAATGTAGAAGTTCTATTACAAGGGTTTTACGTTTGCGCATGCGCAGAGGGTACTTTTAGTCCGGAGGCACAATCCCTGCAAAAAAATTCTGATTTTGGAGAACATTTTTTTCCACTTTCAAAAGTGAAAACGATGCTTCCGCTACCTTGATTGATTCGGAAGCAAAATGATATCTTGAAAGCATTTAAATCAACTGCAATCATTTCTTGGCTTTTGCCTCAAAACCAGCCCCTCCCCCCCTTCGGTGGTAAACAAGCCAGAGTAGCTGGGAATTTTGCTCCACTCTTTCCAAGCCAAATTAGGACCAATTTCTCATTTCTTCTGTACGTATTTGTCCTATTCTCTTAGGAAAAGTTCGAATTGACCTGCAGTGTTATTTTGGTTTAGTCTGGTTTTATAACAATAGTTAAACAACTATATTCCCCACTTTCAATTTTCGTAGTTTCTACCAGATTTTTCCTGATTTTGACCAATAATAATAAAATAACATTTTTAAAAGAAAACACTTAGGTTCACCTCAAAACTGATAATGACGAATCATTAAACATTTTAAAAGTCTAGGTGTGTCACATAGCTTCCTCTTAACGATAACCCGATTGTATATAGCATTTTACAGTTGAATTAAACCTTTTTCCAGTTGAATTAAACCTTTTTCCAGTTGAATTAAACCTTCTTCCAAAAGAATTAAACCTTTTTCCAAATGAATTAAACCTTTTTCCAAAAGAATTAAACCTTTTTCCAAATGAATTAAACCTTTCTCCAATACAATTAAACTTTTTTCCAAAATGATTAAACCTTTTTCCGAAACAATCAAACCTTTAGCGGGAAAATAAGAAATTGCAAGTATATGAATCGCGAAACAGTTTAATCATGAATTAGGTTGAATGAATTGCAGAGAAGTGAACAACAAAGGCGTGAAAAAATAACGAAGGGTCAATGAATAATGAAAACACAAATAGAAATTAACAGTTGTTAATGCGGCTAGAGAAACTGGTCAAACGACGTTGGGTGGGAGTAATAGACGACGCATACCTACGAAGGAATCCCTTCCAAGTGATATCACTCGGAAGGGATTCAACAGTAGTGTCATCTTCATGCTCACTGATATTTCACTGGTCGCTACGTCGTTTATTAATTTTCTATTACATCCCCTTCTTTTAAGAGGTTTATTAGTTTCGGAAAAAGGTTTAATTATTTTGGAAAAAAGTTTAATTGTATTGGGGAAAGATTTAATTCATTTGGAAAAAGGTTTAATTCTTTTGGAAAAAGGTTTAACTCAACTGGAAAATGCTATAGATATCCGATGCACAGTAGTTCATGTCAAAACATCAATCTCCACGCCCACCTGCACAATCGGGCCCATCTAAACGTAAACATACCCAATCTCTAAAAATTTCATCGATTTAGGGTAGAAAATGTAGAAGTTATAGATGTGACAAGGAATTCTCATTTGTGCATGCGCAGTGGCTACTAACAGTCCTGGGGCTATGATTTTCATAGGGGAACATCTACGACTCAATCCGCATAATCCCTGAAAATTTCTAAAAAATTCAAGTTGGTACGCTTGATATTTTTATGTTTCCATCGTCCCCATCTGTGAACACGATCAAATCAATATATTTTACTGTTGTACTCACATTACGATCCGGATTGTCTTATAAGCGTCGACAGTGCAATACAGAACACAAACATACGCGATGTAGTAACTACCTAGTTGCGTTTTCTTCTGTATGACTGCATGAAGATGATGAATCAGAAACACGAGTGTGAATCGCATATGAACGTTCACAGACGGAAGTGATCGGAGTGTTGGAAATGGCGTAGGATCGGAGTGTTTAAAACGCGTGAGACACTTTCGCGTCCCCCTTTTGCGTAACGTTTTTCGGATAGTTATCCTAGGCTAATAACATGTTCCATGTTAGAATGTGTAATAATTTGCAGCGCTTTCAAACCTTCTTCCCTGTCAACAGAATTAGGTGTAGTCAATATAAACTGAATAATGTAGGTTCCAAACACTGGTCTTGAATTTGTCAATTTCCTCAAAAATCCTCGAATTTAAATCCGCCGAAACCCCGTCAACGATAGCGAGGGACCGAGTGCGGATGATTCAACCTCTTAGGGCGAGTGACTTTCAAATGGGGTAGAAATCGCTGTTTGGAGGAGCCGCTCTTGGGCTCTGAAAGGGGAACACCCGGTTAACCACAGCCGTCCCCGCCCGCCCTAGTTCGGTCTAAACAGTAAACTGTTTGCATGGTCTTGTGAATCTCACTTTACATAGACACCCTTTTTAGGGGTCCCTCCGAGGCAAAGTGAGATCGTCAAAAACATCGTGGAGAAGAGAGGCGTCCCTTCAGAATTGTTCGAACGACTACAACTTGGTTCAAATATTACAAAATCCTATGTACCTGTTTACTTAACTGAAATCTGTCAAATCGCTTCACTTACTTGTGCTTCCTGAACAACCAAATCCTAATTTCGTAATTCTGGCACCCACAACTTAGGGATAACGATGTTTTGCTGGTTCCTTGGGCGACAACATGGTTGGTAGGTACTAATTGGAAAAGCCGTGTTCTTTGTAGACGGGTGATATTTACAGAAAAATAATAAACCGTTGTGTGATAATTTGTAGCATAATTTGTTAGCAGTTTCCCTTGAGCTAGTTTACCCCCTTCCTTTGGAAAGTAGTAAATGAGGGATTATTTCTGAACTCATGAATAATAGTTGAATGAAAGTATTTCATTCTGGTGCCTTGAACAATACACCGCCCAAGAGTTACAGCTCTCTTCAGTTTATTGATAGCCTAAAGTAAGTCCATCCTGTTTGTGACTTGAAAAATAAAATAAAATCGTCATTGTTTTAAACGGTTTCGGTACCTGAGGATTAGAGAACATTGAATCAGAAGTTGGCGTCGGTGGGGGGCTTGTCGAGCAAGAAGTGAGTGATGTCGCCACGACGTTTTCCTGGTGAGATTTGTAGGTTTCGTTACACTTCTACCCTGATGTTCCCCGCCTTTCCTGTGGGTCTGATGAACCTAGTTGGACGTATTATTCTTGATTTAGCTCCTCCACATTCGCTCAGAATAACAACCTGTTACACGTAACGCTCATAGTATACAATTTATTATAGTTACCTATCTGAACTTGAAGAGGGTTTGTGTTTCAAATAATCGGTAGTCGTTACATTACTTTCTTTTCCCCTTTTGAGCCACGGAGGAAAGTAATATAATATGAAGTGCGTGCTTTCTGAAAACTAGAAGTAGGTAGAATGAGAATGCGTTTTTTTATACGATAGTCGTCGTGTTCCTGCAAAGAACTGTTGGAGCAGTTGAGGTTTCGTTGCGGAGGAAAAAGAGTGACAAATTGGAGCGATTGAGCTCTAGAAAACGAATTGAAATGTATGGCCATCATTTGTTGTTCCTGGCATTCTATGGACAATCATTCCAACAGAAAGCGGAACACAAAAGAGCGCGGATAGTGAAACTTCTTTTCCACTCCAATTCATTTTATTATATTGAATAATGGCATCCGCTTCATCTCCGTTCTTCATTTTGTGACCCCGAGTGTAAGGGAAGGCAGTAATAATGAGCTTAAACGGAAAGTGTGTGTGGGTATTAGCACACGAGACTTTTGCTTGTTATGAATGAAACAATTTTGACCAAATTCAACGCTTTCCATAACAAGTTCTCAAATTAATATTGATGGGTTCGGTGTTTCATGAAAACGGAAAAAATCACAGATATTTGGAGTTTTGTCTTGTGAGTTTCGGCTTTTTGGACGTGAGCGGTCCTGGGGTAGTTAGAATACTTCCCACTATTCTCTACCGAGTACACAACCAAATCCAAGAAAGCCTCCTCTCGTAGGTATACACCACAAAATTTCAAAAGTTGGTTCATAAAACAAAAATTCACCAACGACGTCAGAATATAGTTGAAAATTAAAAAATCAGTGCTTTAGAAGCTACTAGCTACTAGCTACTAGCTTAGCTACTAGCTTACTACAAACTTATGGACCAAAAGTTGTAAACAATTATGACTCCCTCTACCCTCTTCCTTAAGGGGGTCTCAGTCGGTCGCCGTTCGTTTCTCGTTCCGGGTCAGTATTTCACGAAATTGAAGGCGCAATAACTTAAAAAGTTGTACCTAAATTCGAAATTTTAAAGAATTTTAGAAATTAATTAGTGCACGGCCCTAGGGAATTGAAGAACTGAAATATTGCCGCTGGAATCATCAAAATCGAACAATAATTGCCAAAGAAATATGGGGAAAACACTGAAAAACCCATTTATTCGGTAGTTTTTCCCATTTTTCTTTGGCAATTATTGTTCGATTTTGATGATTCCAGCGGCAATATTTCAGTTCATTCCTAGGGCCGTGCACTAATGAATATCTAAAATCATTTAAACTTTCAAATTTAGGTACAACTTTTCAAGTTTTTGCCCCTTCAATTTCGCGAAATACTAATAACAAACGGCGACCGACTTAGACCCCCTTAACCATTTTGACAATGAACAATTTTTGTCAATCAATTTTCGTCCCATTTTGTGTTTTTAAATTCTACAGGGGCATCCGTTATTGCCATTCAAATTATACAATTTTAAATTGGTAATCAAATTTTTAATAAAAACTCGAGATTACCTGATGCCTCCACGAAATAGAAAAACATAAAATTTGCTAGAAACCGCTTTAAAATCGGCTGAAAATACGCTGAGAAAGATTTGAAAAACTAAATCGCCCACTTCGGTGCCTCCATCATCAGGACATCAACTCCGCTATTTTTTTCGGCTATAGACTATGAATTTTCTCCAAAATAAGGAGCAAACATGACATTTTTGCTATTACTTACAACCACATATGGCATCAGATTTTCAGGTAAGTACGCTGTAGTTTCCATGTTGGTTTATTATTTTCAATAATGAACCTTTGGAATCGAGCAAGTAAAGATAGTACCCCCTCCATACCCTTTGATGGATTACGTCCCAAGGAATGTAGAATCCAAAAGATAATTTAACAAAATATGTTTTGGTCCATCCAAAACGGTTGGAAATTGAGGCCTGGGCAGATTTTACAGGATTATGGCCACAAACGCACGTTTTTTGAGCATTAACCCCCCCTCCCTCCCCTTAAAAGGCAAAATTCAATATTCCGGCGATGTAGTGCACAACTAAATAGTTTTCCGCGTCGAACAAAAAAAGAACCACGGAAATCGGTTGAGAACTAAGGGCTGGGCAGACGACACAAGATTTTGTCACACACACACACACACGGACATTCACCCTTGGGTTTTTTTTTTCGCGGATTTGAATTCAGAATGGTCTAAAACGGATTAGTGTGTGGTTATTTTTTTCTGTTGAGTGTTGTCCAACTTTACCCCTGATCTATCGCATAAGGACGCCCAAGTCTTACTGTGGGACGTCCTAAAAAGGGGGAAAAATAGTGGGTTATTCGCGCAGAACTGCAATGAGCCTCGTCATACGTGTTCATGAATGTTCAGGTCTGCAGGGGAATTACTTTTTGAAATACATTAAAGACCACTGGAAGGTAAAAAAAATTAATACATATTAAAATAAAAACCTTTTTAACAAAAAAAAAAAGAAACGAACGACTTCAAAATTGATGATGGCAACCCACGACAAAAGGAGAAAATAATAATTACAACGTATTCAGATATGTTGGTACGTAGGGGGGTTGTAGATCGCGCACTAGAAAATCATCGTCCTCGGGCAGAAAGTAGCCCCTTCGCATGCCCATACGTGAAATCTTTGTGGAATTATAGAATTAAAATTTTAGTAACGAATCCAATTCAAAAAACGAATTATTTAAAACTAATTTTGGTAACGAATAATAGAAACCAATTTTATTCACGCAAAATATAAACCACTTTAGTTACAAATTAGAGAGAATTTTGCTTGGTTTAAAATACCGTTATCTCTAAATACATGGGGATGTAAGCCTGAGTGAGCTCGATAGTTGAAATTGATCTATTCGCAATTGCAAGGGAAAGCATGCATTACTTAACAATATAGTTTTTTTTAAAAAGGTTTTTTTTAGAAACCCGTTTAGGTTTCTACTTACATTGAGTTAACTTGATAATAATTTGAGGTCGAGTAAAATTGCATACTAGTTGGAAATAGAAGGGTTTAAGCCAAAGAGATCTGGTAAAATTCAATTGGCTTGCTCGATGAATTAACAACCCATGAAATGACTCTTCTTTGACTTCCACGAATCATGTGGAAGAGTCGACCATTCTGTCTGCTTAATACCTTTCCAACTAACAGAGAGGAGGAACAAAGTAGTGAATTTCTGCGCGGGGGTTTCCTGATGGCTATCCTCAGCCGGTCCTGATGAGGTTTGAAGTTGCGTCAACTATTTATTGCCTCCTCCTTTCAGTCTTCCCGCCCTAGTTAACATTTCGATGAACAGAAACAATAATTCTGAGGCTCATTGTCCCAAGCAGCCTCGGCCACCCGACTGCTCGCCTTCCTAGACAGACAGTTCCCTGACTACCGCAGAAATTGAATTGATTATTTACACCTCCCTCATCATTCTGGTTAAATGCGACTCCGATGGGAGAGGGGTTTGAAAAGCTTGTTAAGCCTTCAACTGCACCAGTCTTATCTGAGGGTCTCTGACGGACTGAACTTATTCACCATCGACAGCCACTATTACTGGACGGGGTGAGGAAAACCTCCTTACCTTCTTCTGGGTGATTGCATGGTTGTTTATAGAGCTGCTTCCAACTAAGCGAGCGATGCATTTACGACCGTCCGCAAACATTACTCATTTACGACCTACTGTGCAAATTGGTTGAATCCAGCAGAATATCGATTACTTAAACTCGTTGGATACCAAAGAAATTTACAACATTCAAGTCAACAAATATTCCCGAGTTTACTACCATTCCTAACCTTTTTACTTTCCTAAAAGGTGAAAAGGAAAGTAAAGCAATGGGTAGTAAATTTAGTTTTTGCTTCCAAGTATGCCAAGGTAGCGAAATGTTTTCACTTTTCAAGGTTGAAAAAAAAAAAAAATCTCCAAAATAAAAAATTTCACTCGCGCTTCACATTTTAGACTTTCCTGAACATTTTTGGGTTTCTGTCTGTCTGTGTTTATCATTAAATTCTTATAACGGGCAAAACTTTACGAATTTATTGTCCGATTTCGATGAAATATTCAGGAATTGTGAGAGTTGGCGTGTAGATGGTCCCCTATGAAAATCATCGCACCGGATTGATAGTAGTCTCTGCGCATGCGCAAAGTAATATCCTTTAACATGCACAAAAATTTGAAATTTTTCATCTGAATTCGACAAAATATTGAGTGATTTTGCGGGTTGGGGTGTAGATGGCTCCTCAAGGATTAGTGCAAGGTACTTAGAGATTGATGTTTTGAGATTATCTGCTATGCATCGGATTGTCTACTCAATCGGGTTATGAATACGATGAAGCTATGTTCCACGTCAATTGGCAGGCGTTTTCAAGCATCACTAGGTTTGATCGATTTGAACTACACAAATGGATCTGATCGGCATTTGTGCATCTAAGTATCTTCACGTTATAGATATGTAGATACATCAATTACGCTATTTATGCACTTATGAATGTGACTATATTTACTGCGGCTCCTACTAAATAATTTTTTGTAAATAAAATTTGATTTTCAGGCTTTGTTTCTACATCTTTCATTCAGAAATAATTTCGGTGCTTCATTATTTTAATTAGGGGGAGGGAAACCCCTAAGTTGGAGAAATAAAATTTTTTTAGTAAATCAAAAACATATCTTTCTATACAAGGTGGATACCTCCGAGGGTGGCAAACAGTTTTTTGGTCAAATTACTCATAAAGCAGAGCAAAATACCGCCAACCGTGCCATCCTCACTCAATTCGATATGATTTTTTCTTTTAAATCATATTTTGCCCCATAAAATCCCAAATTTCTCTACCTTGTTACAGAGTTTTGCAACTTTGATCGACAGTTTTGGAATGTACATTCAAATTTGTATTAGATACATCTATTTTACTGAAAAAATTTCAATCACTTCAATGTATTCTGAACTCAAACAATAAACTATTAAAAGTTTCAACTTTTGGAAAATTTTGAAAAACACTTTGGTTAAATCAGTCCTAAGAACTGACAAAAATCGCAAAATAGGCCTAATCTCCTTTCATATTTTAGCTTAACATAATGCGATCGTTATTCCTTTTTTGAGTTGTACTCAGTTTTGCGTCCTTTGCAATCAGTAATCAAGTTATCAATGAAGGCACCCACAACTCCCTATTTCTTCGAATCGAGTGTCAAGCATTTATTTCTTCCAAATAAACATGATTGTGAAGTAAGTAGGTAGTACCTATGGTTGGCAATAGGTAGTTGACAATGGCGAAGCCGTGTTCTTTGCAGAAGAGTGATCTATATAGAAAAATGATAAACTTTGCGGAATAATAAGCGATTTGTGTAATAAAGGGCGAAGAAGTAGTTGATTTTGATTATTCATCATATTGACTCATTTTAGGTTTTGAGTTTCTTACTCGCAAGTTTCATTAGAAATTCTCTACGTTAGGTACCTACCTGAAATTTCATTGAAAAACTGCCGATTCACATGTTTTGTGAGTATTTTAACGGATAGTCCATAGTTCAAAATGATCTCAAGTCCAAACGGGGGAAGACGAAAAGATAGAGAGTGAAATTGTAGGACACGTCCTCCAAACGAAGAACGAAAAGGAATCAGTGATCCCACGATAGAATCAGGCATTTTCTTTCACCACCATAATATCCTCTCGTGACTCCCACGTTGCTAAAACGTTGGTTCTTGAGTATCGTTGTTAGTCGCGGCGGTGGTAAGATAATACTATAACGTAAAGTCAACAATTGGAGTGGCTAGCCCTTGTTCCGCCCAGCTCGAGCAGCCGTCTGTCCACCTTGAAAGAGTTCCCTTGTTTACTTTTTTTGAATTCGCTCCTAAACCAGAAGAGCAAGAGCAAACCTCGCCTTATTCATTTACTTATTCCTCCACTCGGAAAATCACAGGATCAACATGAGCTGACATGAAAAACACGAGGGCGTATAAATACACTGCACTCTTAATTTTTCGATCGGTTCATTGTTGTTTGTTCGGTTTGTTGTTGTTGTTGGTTGTCCATATTGTTGTTGATCTTAAAGTCCACATGTCTTACCAAACTTTCAATAATTGTCAAGAATAAAGGTTAGCCACAGATACGATTCAGTTTCTTCAATAAGTCTCTTTGGTTAAGCCGGCTACTTTCACAATTAAAAACATGTATTACCCATAAATTGGAGATTTTGAATTGACTTTCCTTTAATGCTTACTTTTGCTTCATTAGTACCTAATCTAATTTTGATATTTCAATATCCTGAATCCAATAAGTGAAAAAAAAATAAAAACATAAAAAAAGAAAATTGAGTGAATATTTGTTTGTTTGCATGCAATATCTTAGCATGCGAATAGTCATGCTGAGATATTGAATTCCAGAGGACTTATTTCGTTAGAAGTGAACCCATCGATCATAAAATGGTCAATAAACTGTAGTATTTCATGAAGGTAATAAAACATATTGTTCTAAGTGATGCATTGTAAGGGACCCTCTTGATGAGGAGTAGGTAGAACGTTTTACTACCAACTATAAATAGATAAAAAATAGATAGACTTCTTAATAATAGACCTTAATAATAGACCTTCTTACTCCATACTAAAAAGATTTCACTCAATTTCATTATGGTGGGAATATTTCTTCAGGGAAGCACCATAATATAACATTTTAGGATCATGAGCGACCCAAGAGCTGAATAGCATTTTGATATCCATGATCAACGATACCCAACCACCAACCGTTTGTCGCTTGAGTTCGATTGTATGCCATAATAAGCATTGGAAATCGAGTACTTTTGTGTATTGTGTTCTGGAAAGATGGCGGATAGTGGGATGAGGGTTAAGAATGGTCTGAAACGGTGGTTTTTTTCTTCTCTACTAAGTGTTGTCCTGCTCCACCCCAGATCGATTACACATGGACGCCAGTCCCAAATGAGAGACGTCCGAATAAAAATTACCAGGTTTATCACGGAAAAAGCAAATTTAAAAAAATTTTGTAATCAAAGTAAGTTCTCTATTAGTCGTTATTATTGTGTTGATTTGACTCTACGGGATCCGCAGATTTCAGGAAGAGCTGAAAATTAGGGTTGACACTTAACTCCGCCCTCAAGCAAAGGCATTCCTCAGCTTAGAGGGTTGCAGCATGAAGAAGACATTCCCTCGCTGGTAGTGTTCAAAAAAAAGAAACACTGAAGAGAGAAACACTGCCCCTGTGAGGTCAGATGTGTACATTCCACAGTTCAACTCCAAAATGTGCATGTAGGTTCTTTCACATTTATCGAATTGAAAGAATTCAGTAATGAAAGTAATGTATTTTTATTAATCGATAAATTTTGTGAGAAACTAGGTTACCTCCATAATTTGTATCCAATCCTTTTGTTTTTGTTCTATCTATTATACTGGATATAAACTATATTACGAAACAATTAACAATAACGCTCATCAAAGTTAGATGAAACTCGATTCGGACGAAAATATAAAATATCGAACTTATTCAGCTGATACTTGAAGGAAGACTTGGCCTATTTTACTATTTTTCACAATCGTGTCTCTTTTTTGTCTTTCGCTCAACGTAATTCGCACGCCTCAAGGAATCCTGGATCATCTCTAGTAAAAACCTTAAGTCGAGGGAAATCACGACGGAAATGTTATCAATTTTTACTCATTTTTACCTAGAAACTATTTTCCTATCACACTAATTGACACAACACTAATCGAATATTGTCTTCCACTACCATATCTCCATCGATCAAACAACGAAAAACCGAGATTTTGTAATTTTTCTGGTTCTCAACATCCAAAAATCAGCAAAATTCATACAAGTGTTCTCTGTACAGCGTCGACTATTTTCGATGAGTTTCAATGATGTTTCTAGGATGAGTTTGTCATTCAATTGAAACCCAAGAAACACACTGCAATTAAGCAGAGAAAATAGATATCCTAAAAAAAAGAAAATAGATAGTCCTAAAATTCTTAAGGAATTTAACTACTTCATTCTTGGATATTTAAAAAATCATGATAGTCTAACTTAACGTTTTTCACCTTCATTGCAAGATAGATACATTTGCTCTCTGGGGGCCAAGCTAGGCATGATGTTTACTTCAAAGCTTCAAATCAATACCAAACTCAAAACGCCGCAAATGATTAAACATCGGTTTATTATTTTCAGTATAGATAACTAGGCTAAATGAACGCGGCTTTCCCATCATCGGTACCTCTCAACCATATTTTCGCGCAAGGTTCACTATCAAGTTTATTTTAACGGAAAGAACCTACCAGCGAAGGATCGTTTTATGGGATTTGAAGGTGCCCTCATATTTATAACGAAATGTGGTTCTTGGTTGCTAGGGCAGCACAGGTGAGTGACATGAAACTCTGTTTAAATAACCGTTATTATAACTCTTAAATAACTGTTATTGTTTGTTACTGATGATGACCTAACCGTCGAAATCGATTTAACTTGTAACTCATTATTCAACAACGTTCTACTCAACTCCGTTTTTGTTGTAACTAAGGAATGTGGACGGCGGACTGACGGACTCATTCAGTCGAGAAGCTCTAGGAGTCATTAGTTTCTAAAACTTGATCACTTGATGAACGTTAGATATTTTTTATTCACTAATTAAATAATTAAGTATCCCTATAGAAAGCAAATTGTTGGACCCACAGAGCTCTGGTGGTGTTAAAAATTCTTAAAAATCGTCTCTATTTTAAATTAACGAAAAAAACAATACCTGTGCGCTGAAAGTATTCAAGCTAGGGCGTTTTGAAAACGTTCCCTCCTACTTATTACCCCTTAGAAGTGACTGACAACAACAAAAACCTTCGGCTCACAACTAGACCCCAGACGGAGCCAGTATCCCAAAATTCCTCAAAATTGGTCCACGAAAACTGGACAAAGTGCCGCGTACGGCTTACGGCGGATGGACGAAAAATTAAATTTTTAATATTAGATTTTTTAATATTAATTAAATTTTTAATATTAATTTATTAATCATATTTAATATTTATATTTATATAAATTTATATTTATATTTATATTTAATTTTATATTTATTAATTAATTAAATTTTTAATATTAGATTTTTTAACAAATTTTGTTATTAGATTTTTGGATTTTACATAGGTACTTTCAAAAGTAAACCATAAAAGTTTGAGGAGGGGAGGGGTTACAATTTTTTTCTGACTCGATTCCAAAGGTTCGTTATTGAAAATAATAGTGAGATGTGCGGTAAGAGTTATTATAGGAAGGAAACCTACCGATTCAGTAGGATCCAATAAATACATAGAATACTCGCATAGTAGACTTCTAAATAAATTAAAATGACAAAATTTTTTCTATTTAACCATTCTTTCTGTTCATATTGAGAAAAGTAGGTCTCGTTAGTCACTCATTTATGGGACAAATTCTTTTCAATGTTTATAGGATTTCCGCATTTCCATACTAAGTTTACTATACACCGGCCTCCCATTTTCTGCGTAGTTTTCTTCTGATAGGAAGTGCTTTCCTCTTTACAAACTCCTATGTTGATCCCATTTGAATCAAATTCCATTTATATTATATTATAATTTTTTTTAAAGTAACGAACACAAACCTTGAAGGTTTTACCAAACTCTGATTGTAATTTCGTATAGTTTTCCTGGTTACAAGGAATTTGAAGCCGTATGACAGGCAGGAAGACAGACTCGTGACCAAATATGTTAAGGAAGGTCTAAAACGACCGCAGCAGCCGAGTGGAAATTTTGATTGGTAGGCACATTTGATTCATTATGATCGATGATCAAACCAACTTGAATGATCAGTCAATGATCATTCAATCGGAGGACTCACGCTGTGCTATGAATTCCTCAAATCGCTGTTCCATCTTAATCTTGGTATTCTTTGGCACCATTATCCGAGCTTATATCTTGTCCGTGCTCTGTCTTGTTCATGTTTTATCTCCAAGACCAGACCCCACATTCCCCGAAGGTTCTCCGATTCCAAAACTCTAGCCAAGGTTTTTACTTTCGAAACACGCGTTCTCCAACTGCTTGGAAAGACCGATTTATATGAATAAAAAACCTTAAATTATGACCATTCTGAAGTGTAGTTGTGTCCCGAAGATTTTGTTTATTGTCAGCCTGTTCAGTGTTTTACTTTTTTTTTGCGTTTTACCTTTGATTGATGAGCAGATGCTTTTTAGGACGTCCCACAGTAGGACTTGGGCGTCCTTATGCGATTAATCTGGGTTAAAGTTGGACAACACTCAACAGAAAAAGCCCCATTTTCGAACATTTTTGAGGTGAAGCGTTCTTTCTTTGACGCCAGTACATACGATTGTACTTGAAGGGTACTTGGAGTTTGATGATTTGACGCTTCGTCATCGGATGCAATCGCGTTATGGATACGGGGAAGCTATGTGGCACATCCACTTGGCAGTTTTCTATTTTTTCGAACTATTTAAATATTTTGTTTTGGTACTTTCACTGGCAGCTACAATTCTAATATTGGAATATTTAATGATGTTTCAAAAGCTCTAATTTCCGAAACCAAGGCGTCCAACTGCATGTTTATATTCTTGACTGGAGTAATATACGGGACTTTCGGCGTTCCACAGGAGGTTTGAAAAATTGTTTTTTGAAAATCGTGGATCACGTTCACTACATCGTCGCAGACATTGTCAGTCTCTAGATAAGATCGTACATTTTCATGATATACATCCGTGATAATATTCCATTTATGCCTACCTTTCTGTCAGAATAATTATCCATGATTCTCCTTTATCGTCGAAGCATAATGTGGCTTGTGGCTGCCCACTTGAAACCTTCGGAAATTTATACGCGTGTTCCCTATTCTAGTGATTCTTTTCCGCCATTGATCCGTATTTTTATGTATTTATGCGTCTAGATACTGCTTCCTCGCTGTTCCTAGATTATGATTCGTTCCATCATTTCATCCGATGGGTTTAGTTGCATCTCGAAGAGTCAACAAGGGGCATTGAGTTTACTTTGTAAATACCATTCAACACACACTGAAACGATCAAATCCACTTGAATAGTTAACGGAAGGGTGTCTCAGTCAGTCGCCGTTCATCCTCGTTCCGGGTTAGTATTTACCTAAATTACAGGGGCTTAAACTTTAAAAGTTGTACCTAAATTTGAAATTTTAAAGGATATTTGAAATTCATCAGTGCAGCAGTCTAGGGAATTGAAAAACTAAAAGATTGGAATCATCAAAATCGAACAATAATTGCCAGAGAAAAATGGGAAAACCCGTTTATTTAGTTAGGTTTTTCGATTTTGATACCGACTCCACATGTTCGATTTTGATAATTCCAGCGGCAATCTTTTATTTTTCCAGTTCTCTAGACTGCTGCACAAACAAACTTCAAAAATCCTTTAGATTTTTAAATTTAGCTACAACTTTTAAAGTTTGAGCCTCTGTAATTTAGAGAAATACTAACCGGAACGAGGATGAACTGCGACCGACTGAGACCCCCTTTGCTGTGAAGTATCCCGATGAATAAAGTACTTTGGATCACTCCTGGAAAATTTATAACCAGCGATGATCATACAAAATATATAGAATTGAAATTGAATCTTGTAACCATCAGTTGTATGAAATTTGAAATGATATAAATATTGATATTCATTTCAATAGATAGTATCCATCGGTAGGCATTAAGTTTTGAGCGGCACGTAAATATTTAAAAAACGTCTGCCAAGTGGGTGTGGGCACATAGCTTCCTCGTATCCATAACCCCATTGTATAGATGATCCGAT